>CM050163.1:464757742-464980242 GCA_027410445.1 Discoglossus pictus | reverse complement strand
AATGTATTAAAATCATGTTTTCCTATGCCCAATTGGGAAACCTCATAAGTGACCCATAAACATCAATATAATAGCAGGGGAAGCATTCCCAAGGATAAAACCTAACAACCGTTTCACTAGTGATGTAGCTATACTGATTGCCTTTGACAACGCTACATCACTAGTGAAATGGCCATTACCAATTCTCAGCTCCTGTAAAACAGTAATAACACAAGCCAGTTCAGTGAACTGTGTACGGGAGAGGTACCATGGCAATGATACTTTTACAAAATGAGTGAAAACAAAGCTTTTAATAGAGCTGATTCTGTCAATGGCTAACGTGGATACCTCAGTCTATATATTCCCTTTTATATAATCCATCCAGACAACAGTTCTGTTTGTATACATTTTCCTTTTTTATATACAACTAGCGACTTGCCCGTCAAAAATGACGGGGCCATAAAATTCTAAGGCAGGTAATGCGATTTGCCACAGACATTGTTTAGGTGGTCTGAGATCCTTTGGAGCTCATTGCGAGCCTCTTGGTTGTTGTACTTTTTTTTATTTTTTATCAGAGGCACTTTTGCTGTCATTGTAAGGTCGGCGCTGATCTCCTTTTTGCGCTTATTGCAAGGCTGTCCCTAGTTTGTGTGCTATGAGCAGCGTTGGCGCTCGTTGTGAGGCGCGTGGTGAATGGCTTTTGTGTTTATTGTGATAGTGTTTTTTTTTTTTGTGTATATGTACTTTTGTATGCTAATTAAATAATTATTAAAATTAATAAATTAATATACTTTACCTATTTATAATTAATATATGCAGGAAGCATTGTGCTGAAGAGCTGGCAATCCGTTTTGATGTTCCTGCAGCATACAATATAGGTTTGCACTGTTATGGCTGAGGTGTAAGTGTCAGCAATGTGTGCAGTGTGTAGTGTAAATAGGCTGCGTGCGCGAGGGGAAGCCATTAGTGTAGCTGTGTATTTCTGCATTCTGTAAGTTAGTGTTGTAAAATTAAAGCGAATGTGTATGTGGTACGCGGGCGTGGATGATTTAGCGTCTTTGCTAAATGTTTATCTTGTACCTTGTACGGCTTTTCGGAAAATCCGTATGTGCTTGGTAGTGTTTTGCGGCTTTAGGGTCCTGTAGCCTCATTTTTTCTGGCTGCCATTTTTTCTCTCACTTACGTGTGATTTTCTTGTGTCTAAACTCTGTAATTTGGACTTAAATTGAGGTGGAACTTCCCTTGCAGAGGTCCTAGGTGCCCCCCTTGCTGTGGGTAAGCTTTATATGTTATCTTGTGTGTATTTATTGTTTTTTTAATGTTTCAGGTGCGCGCGGTTTGGCAGTTAAGGTTGTATTTTTGCGAGTTCGTAAAGGTTTTTTTTTCTAAGTCCCGCGGGTCGTATTTTTTTGTGCAAGTCTGTATTTAGTGATTGTGGGTTAGATATATTATTTTTCAAAGTCCTGCTTCTGTGGGTGTTTGTAACCAGTTGTGAGGCGCCGTAGAGCCTCCACCTCCGCAAATGCGGCCCCTCGCTTTGCAAGGGTCCGGAATTGGCGGCCTGCAATGAGCCTTTGGCTCATTGCAGCCGACGTTGGAGCCTCCACCTTCCGCAAATGCGGCCCCTCACTTTGCGAGGGGCTGCATTTGCGTCCCGAACTGCGTCCCTCGCTTTGCGAGCTCGCAAAGCGTGACGACGATTCGTAGTTTGACAACTATTATATGTGATGGATGCAAATAACTACCAAAGTAGCAAAAAATAGAAAACATACACTTTATCTGCACTCCACCACCCTGCAAAGTCCTTTTTCAGCTAATCGCTATCCCTATAATCTTTGATGTGAATGAATTTTAATTCAACCACATTCCTCATTATGGGAGTAATGATCTTTGCAGAAAGGACTTTATATGGTGTTGACTTTGCCCACAATAAATACATGCTCCAAAGGAAAGCTACAATGGTAATGCCACAAGTGTAATAGTTCTGGCTTAAGACCATTGCAACCGTTCAGAATAAACGACAGGAAAAATACCAGCTAAACAGAATGAAAATAACCATACATAGCAAAGTTTCAATTTGTGGCAGGAATGAAAAGTACACATGTAAATGAATATAAATGCAACTGGTTGTTAACAATTGAGTTTGGAGGTTAGGCATTTAAGAAAATATTATCTAAAATATATGTATAGGACCACCCTTCCTTTTGATCTAGAGTAATTAACTAACTTTCATAGTGGGGGTGATATCTTGTTTTATCATTGTTATCCAATTGTTATCTTCCTCCCATCACTCTTCTTCAACCCCAGCCACAATAACCCACAGAGACCTGCTAGAACTTGACCCTACACAGCTCTCCACATTGCTCCAACCTCTTTTCAGCACTATCACCAACCTCAACTGCCCTGACACTGCCACCTCCCACTACAACTCTACTCTCTCTTCCACCCTTAACACCCTTGCCCCCATAACCACACGCAGACGCCCTCGATCTCATCCACAACCATGGCACACTACACACGTTACATTCAGAAGTGCTCCTGCACTGCTGAACGACTATGGAGCAGATTTCCTTCACTACAAGTTTATGCTACGTTCCTACTCCTCCGCCCTCAACCTGGCCAAACAGCACTACTTCACATCACTAATATCAACTCTGTCCTCCAAACCCAAACGTCTGTTTGCCACTTTCAATACTCTCCTTCACCCACCACCTCCTCCGATCCCTTCCTGTCTCACAGCTGAAGACTTTGCCAACCATTTTACACATAAAATTCAAACTATCCGCAATGAACTCTCCTCTCATCGTGGCTCACACAGTCCACCCTCTCAACTAACGAACAATACCCAGCCTCTCCCATTCTCATTCCCACAGCCACTTTGAACTACTTTACTCCTGCAACAGAGGATGAAGTCTCCATCCTAATGTCATATTCTCACCTCACTACCTGTCCTCTGGATCCTATTCCATCTCCGCTCATCCCTCCCCTCGCTACTACTAATCCCAGCTCTCGCACACATCTTCAACCTTTCCCTAAACACTGGCACGTTTCCATTTCTCTAAAACTGCCCTAATTACACCCACTCAGAAACCCTTTATCCGATTCTGACGTTGCATCTAACAATCGCCCTAGCTCTCTACTTCCCCTAGCTTCCAAACTGCTGGAGCGACTTGTCTATAACTGCCTTACCAGCTTCATCTCCTCCCTCTTCTGGACACCTTCCAATCTGGCTTTCGGCCATAAAACTCCACTGAGACTGCCCTCACAAAAGTCACCAATGACCTGCTCACCGCCAAGTCTAAAGGACTTTTCCATTTTGCTTCTTCTGGATCTCTCTGCCGCCTTTGACACAGTTGACCATCCGCTTCTACTCCACATTCTCTCCTCCCTCGGCATTCGAGACACTGCTCTCTCGTGGTTTTTATCATACCTCCAAGAATGATCATTTAGTGTCTCCTTCTCCGGCATCTCTTCTCCTTCTCACCCCCCGTCTGTTAGCGTACCCCAAGGATCAGTTCTAGGCCCCCTCTTCTCCATCCTGACTTGGTACCCTAATAAACTTTTTGGAGTTTCAGTACCATCTCTATGCAGATGACACTGAAATCTACCTCTCAGCACCAGATCTATGCCCCTCTCTTCTAGCACACATCTCAAACTGCCTCTCTAGTATATCCTCTTGGATGTCCACCCACCATCTAAAACTCAACATGTCTAAGACTGAACTCTTAATCTTCCCACCCTCTACTACAGCTTCAATTCCTCACATCTCTCGCACTGTCAACAATGCCATCATCACTCCCACATCCCAAGCCCGTTGTCTCGGGGTTCTACTGGACCCTGCCCTCTCTTTCATCCCTCACATACAGTCACTAACTAAATCTTGCCTTCTCCATTTAAAAAACATATCCAAAATACGTCATTACCACACACAAGACACTAGTAAGATTCTAATACACTCTCTCATCATTTCTCGTCTCGACTATTGCAACTCGCTCCTTGCCTTTCCACACAATCCATAATGAATGCCTCCGCCAGACTCATCTTCCGTACACAACATTCAGTGTCGGCAGCTCCTCTTTGTCAATCACTCCACTGGCTTCCCTTAGCCTCCAGAATAAAATTGTATATCTTGACCCTAACTTATAAAACCCCTGTGCATCTCTGCTCTCATCTCCAAATACTCCCCACACGTCCTCTTCATTCTGCCAACGACCTTCTTCTTTCTACCACTTGTCACCTCCTCTCACTCCCGCCTCCAGGACTTTTCCAGCGCTGCCCTAATTCTCTGGAACTCCTTGCCTTGCTTCACCAGACTATCCTCCTACCTCAAATCCTTTAAAACCTCAATAAAAACACACCTCTTTAAAGAATCCTAAACCCTCCATCCTAACACGCTCAGCACTACTCTCTCCCTACTGTACCATATATAAACTTCAACCGTTAGATTGTAAGTCTGCGAGTTTCAATCCTGCAAGGTGCTTTAGGGAAAGTGCTATGGACACTGGATTGCAAGCTAAAAAAACAGGGCCCTCCATTATATGTAATGTGTTAATCTTGAACTTGTCTTTGCCTGTAACTTAACTTATGTATAGTGCTGCAGAATATGTTGGCGCGTTTCAAATAAACAATAATAATAATAATAATAATGGTGGAAACATTAAGATAGGATTACCAACTCACCCTGTCCTGAAATCTAGATATTTGATACACAGCCATCCTCCTCTTCTCTTCTCTCTCCCCTTCTTCTCGCATCTCTTGTTCCAGTCTGAGGAACTCTTCTTGCTCTTTTCTGACCCTAGCATGCTCCTCTACCAAAAGCTTCACCTCGAGCTGGCGCTGACGCTCCTTCCTCTGCTTCCTCTGATTCTCCTCTTCTTCTCTCAACCTCTCCTCCTGCTTTGCTGAAGCCTCTATCTCCTTCTGTCTCTTCCAGGCCTCCAGCTCCTGCTTTTGCTTAACTCGCTCTTCTTCCAGCTTCTGTTTTTGTGCTTCATCATTTTTGCAGTGTTCAAACTCCTGAACTCCCTTTGTCTTGTCTTGCAGTTTTGACATTTCCTCTTTTTCCAACTGTTTCTTTGCTTTCCACTTTTGAATTGACTGAAATGGGTGAAAAGAAAGAACATGAACACATTTGGGCTGCTTTTCTAGTTATATATTCATATCAATATTTAATTTATTAAAAGTTTTTGAAAAATAATGTGACTTATAAAGGTGTTCTTACCTCTTTCTTATTTTCCTCTAGAAAAAGGAACTCCTGGTACCAACTCTCATGTTTCTGGACGTCCTCTCTTGTTTTGCTAGGTAGGTACGCCAGTGCCTCTTCTAGGTATGAAGGTTTTCCTTTGTGCTTGGTCCATACCTTGAGAAAGCTTTGATGATCAAAGTCATCCCACCCTCCCAGGCGGCCTCCTGTCTGCTGCAGAAACTTTTCAAAAGACACCACTTCCTCTGGAAGCTGATTTGATGACATTTTTTCCACTAGTGCTTTTCCTGAGGGTGCTCTGAAGGTTGTCTCTTGGTGTGTGCTGGATGATGTCCATGCCTCAATTTTTTTCTCCAGAGCAGAGAGCTCAATGCTAGTAATCTTTTCTTCCTTCATGAGTTCTTCATAGCTATAACATGAATAATTAAATTCAGGATCAATAATATGTATTTAATTGTAAAGCGACACAGAACAACTAAATGTTCTATTATTCAATTAAATTGTTTTTAACTACAAAAACAAATAAAACATTTTTGCATGAAAACAGGGTGCCATAAAGGTGAAATAAATAAATATATAAATAAATATAAATATATATATATATATATATATATATATATATATATATATATATATATATATATGGAATTATTTACATTGTTTGTACTACTGTACTATGTACGGTGGAGGGCTTCTATCACTCTTTAGCCCACCATATGTGAAATAATTGCTGTAGTGAACTACTCTCTACAGAAATCCACCACACAAATCAGGCACTCACACCACACTGATGATCGGTAGTAACAGTGAAACAGTGCTGTAAGAGAGTAAGTGACCTGGTTTGTGAATAATCCATCCGTTGCTATGCCTAAAACTGTGAAATACAGTGGGCATAAGCTTAAAAGGAGTCATGCATATAGTGGTTAGCTTAACAGGTATTTCAGCACATCGATCTAAGGTGATACTAAACATTTCCATATAATCTCCAAATTATTTTCCTGCCTTCAAAAAAGTAAACACAGACAATACTTACATTAACCGTTGCTCCTCTTTAAAAGCGCTTATATTGTTGTCAACTTCTTCCATCATTTCTCTTAGTTTCTCAACAACTGTAAAACAGAATGGATAAACTATGTAAAGTGTTCTGAAATAATGCATTTTTTATTCTTGAGGTTAACATCATTGTCAATGTCACCAAACAATCATTAGATGACCCAGGATCATCCCTGCAACTAAATGGGCAACTGGCCCCCAACATACTAAATTACCAAAGTGAAAACAAAAAGGACTGAGTGTAACTGCCAGGCAGGAATATTTATTTTTCAATTTAATATTTAAGTTGCCAGGTTTGGCCATCTCATAAATCCTGAGCTGTACAGTTGAGCCTGCAGCTTATATTTCTATTGTTGTGCTTTAAGCTTACTTTCGATCATACCTTTGAGACAGTAAAGACCCTAACTGAACTGCACTAAGATGAATGTTGATATATATATATATATATATATATATATATATATATATATTAATATATATATTTCAATATATATTATTGATATATATATATATATATATATATATATATATATATATATATATATATATATATATTATTGAAATGGGACAACTGCAAAATCAGGATATGAAAAAGTTATAATTTCATTACACACAGTTTAAAAGAGGTCTTTGTAGTTTATTTTTCTGTGTAAATGTCTGTGATCACAGATGATTCTGAGAAATAAATATCAAACACTGAAAATAAATGCAATATTGTATCTGTATAAGAACTGATATCATACTAATAGGAGTTTGGTCTTACATTCTGGAGTTGGTTTCACATCTTTTAACTGTCGTTGAAGTCTCTTGACACTGTTGTGTATTTTTGCAAGCTGTTGCTCAGTCCTACTTTCTGTAGAACAAAATAAAAAAACTCTGAAGACATTAAAAGAAACTGTTGCTTAAGCAAACATTTCTATACCAGTGACCCCCTGTCCCCCACTACTGAAAGCTAGGCTGATAAAAGGCTGGCTGAGGATGGAGGACCCCTGGGTCTGATTATAGCAAAAAAAAAAAAAAAAAAATCAGCATTAGATTTCTGTGCATAAAGGGACATAAGCAAAATCTCAAGTCTGCGTTCATTTAAAATAAGGATTCCTTGCCACGTGAAGGGACTATGAGATCACAAACCCTTGCACCGCAATCTTAGCAAGATAATTGGTATCACATTTTATTTTTTGTTTTCCTGTTCATTTAAAGAACCACTGTGGTCAAAAAATTAATAGAGCCCTTATTGAAGAACTACACTTGAAAATAAGCAACACATTTTTAAAAGTAAGAAAGTATATAATATAGCCTCTAACATATTACTTTTATAATGCAGCTGTGAAAGCTACCATTTTATTTCCCAGCAAGCTACTTCCTGAGTTTGGAGGAGACTTTAAATAAACAGAGAGTTATTTCTACACATTGGAAAGGTGGCATGTACAACTGTCAGTTCCTTCATTAGCTCTAATGGAAAGCTAATTAGTTTATAATGAAAGAAATTAGAAGCCTGCAATGATGAATAATTCCACAGCAAAATAAAAAATGTAAAGGCTTTGTTTATTTCTCACTTTCTAACAAAATTTAGTTTTTTTATTCAAAAGACCAAACAGAAAATAACCTTTACCACAGTGGTGCTTTAAAAAACAGGCATTTGCAAATGAATGTTATTAAAATGATTTAAAAATCTAAAACTTAGATTCAAATTGCTATTTTATATCCATAGAAAAGTCTCAGTGAACCCCCTCTGTCTCTTGCCGATTAGCTTTATCATTTGCTGATTTGTGCTCACATGCAGTTGAATAAATAATACTTAAGTTTTTGCTTAAATTGACACAGAAACCTGATGTTTTCTTCCAGCCATATAAAAGAGAACATTTTCCAAAATGATAACACAACATAATTAGTACACAGCTCTCTGAACCTGTTACAGTTATGTCTAGCCATTATGTACATGTACAAAGGTTATTAATACAGAAGTTATACAAACTGTGTGAATGGGGATTGAGGTGAGTAATGCAAATAAATGTATGCAGCAAGAAACTAAATTTAGTTCAAAATCACTTTTTATTTGTCGTGAAGTTTAAAACTTAATTTGTCAAATGCACAATATAGAACATTTTGGGGATTCTATGTAATTTTAAGGCAGTATTGGGCAACTGTGTTCTACCAGGGCTGCCAAGCGTCCAGGATTTCAGCATCTCTTTATTTTTTATTTCTCTCCGTTTCAGCACTCTTGCGCTATTCAGTTTAATTTTGATTATTACATTTGGGCTCATGCAGAGCGAGATTGAAATCCTGGATTGTTGGCGGCTGATTTAAGGGAACAGTGAAGTCACACATTTTTTATCCTCCATTTAAAAGTGGGCTTAAGCACTACAAAAGTATAGAGAATCTGTAAATTATAAATACATGTTAAAACTTTAATATTTAGTAAAATCATCAGGAGACACATAAAAAATACTATGTGTGATGCTCTAGCAATGAGAAATGCTTTCATGCACCAATATCTTGCTTTTATTGTTTTGCTCTATAAAAAGGGAAGTAACTGGACAATGTGATAAAGATGTCACAGAGCAGACATCAATACAGCTATTCTGTTAGTTTTACATGTATTCAAATAAGATTTTTTTCAAGGCAAAGACAAAACACTACTGTACTTTCTCCTTTCCTGTTGTTTGCCAGGTTCTGCTCGTATTCTTCCAGCGTGCTATACTCAGTCCTGCTATCGTTTCTCTTGTTATATAGATGTCCATTCTTGTCCTTTTCTAAATTGGCAATTCTAAGAAAGAACCCAACACATAAATTAAATACTTTAACATTCTAGGCTGAAAACATGGAATTTTTGCTATGCTTTACTTACTGTCATTTTGTAATAATCAAAAACATAATACAAACATATATTGTAAGACAGGGAATGGGAAGTTCAGGATATAGGCTAATACTTAATTATGCAACATTTTGATGACTGACACATTTACCTGGTTAGAGGGAGGGTTATCTCCATTCTTAAAGAAAGAGATAAGGGGCACATTTTTGATGGCATCTTCCAAAAATACATTGAATATGAAAGCAGATGAGGATAATCTGGTGCAACCTTCTATCTGGTACTAACCCACAACTAATCAATGAACATAAATTATACTTTTTAACCCCCAATACTAATGGGGAGAATATGTATTTGCAAGTTGATTTAATGTGTCATTGATAAATACATTTGAAGTCATGGACATAATTTATATAAAACTATTCCAACCACCTGAAAATCCCTTTATTTAGTTTATAGGTATAGGTCTGCCATAGGTAAGATCTTAGCTACAAAACCAACCATATAAACCAACACAGAGCAGACATTCATTGCTGATTTGCATCTATACCATTCCAGATAATCATTTATCAGTTGATCCATTAGCACCTGGTTTTGTCTGTGAAGATGCCACTGTATATGATCTAGGAGCCTCCATAATTCATGCTACGTACCTCACTCCACCATGGAACAAGTACTATATCTACTTTCTCTGTTTGTATTAAGAGTGTTTCAAAATATTGATTCTTCAGCAGGCTCCTTATGTTCCTTTACACCAACATAGTGAGTGACCTATCTGTGGGTATGTCTCTGCCAGGCGTGCACTTGTCTCGGAGTGAGTCTACCAGAATTTTTATTAAAAAAATAAACATAAATATTACTGAAAGAGATGTTGTATACTCATATTTTGAGTGCTCTATTTTAGAGCCAAAATAATTCCATGCAATTCCATACCTAAATACTGATATACATTTAAAGGCTGGGATCTATCCTGTTATGGGGTCGGGACAGGTCCGCCGCTGCAGTGCGGCCTCCAACCGCTAGGTGGCGCTGACAATATTTTGTTGTGCTGCTGAACAGTTCTAAGCTTATAATGTTAGCCTAACCCTTGAACTAACCCTCACCCCAACCCTAACCATATACATTTACCTAAGCCTTGACTCTATGCACCGGATTATCGTCAGCGCCATCTAGCGGATGCTCTCCGCCACTGCTGCTTCCTTATGCTGCGCTACCGTAAGAGGATAGGTTCAAAGGCTGTTTTTATTTTATTTTTTTGCTTACTAAAAGTTTTTACCCAGTATTAATGCCAGTTAAACTGCATAATACAAATATTGGACTACAGTGTTCCTTTAATAATAGATCTTGCAACGAAGATGCAAACAAAATGCCATTTAGTATAACAATGCTCTTTTATGTAATGTGTCCATTATAATCCTACTAAATACCAGATGTATGAACGATAGTAAAGAT
Source organism: Discoglossus pictus (assembly GCA_027410445.1). Taxonomy (NCBI): domain Eukaryota; kingdom Metazoa; phylum Chordata; class Amphibia; order Anura; family Alytidae; genus Discoglossus; species Discoglossus pictus. Next base: position 464,969,743 of record CM050163.1, on the reverse strand, counting down.
ATAGGCAAATGACAAGGCAATAATTTGGTTTGCAAATATACATACGTATCTTTTATGCAAAAGGGTATTGCAGAGTCCTTATGAATGAACTTAGGCTAACAATGCTTAATGTAAAGTCAAATGATGTAAGAGGCAGACACTCGTAACAAATCATAATAATTATTGACAAAAAAAGTTGTCTGTATGTTAGCAGGTTTCCAATCATATATACTATTAGCAGTCTGATTAATTAAGGCAGGGATAGGATGTATCCTGTAATTTTGTCGGGACAGGTCCGCCGCTGCAGTGCGGCCTCCAACCGCTAGATGGTGCTGCCGATATGAGAGAGAAGTTCTAAGCTTATAATGTTAGCCTAACCCTTGAACTGACCATAACCCTAACAGTTTCCTAAGCCTTGACTCTATGATATGGCACCGCAATATCGTCAGCGCCATCTAGCGGATGCTCACCGCCACTGCTGCTGCCATGTGCTGCGCCAGCATAACAAGATAGGACCCAGGGATACTTCAAGAGTATAATTTAATTAATACTATTTCTTCTTTCAGTTTTGAATTCAGTGAATAAAAATGATTATTTATAACAGAAGTTTGAGTGATGTATATTTGGAAACTGACTAAATGAAAATTCTCACGTACTGATTTTTAAGTTTTTCAGCTTCACGGATGAACTCCGCTTTCTTTGCTTGATCAGCCTTCACCTTCCTGTTTTGTATAATAAGAGCTCTCTCTCCTCCGGCCTGGCTGAAGTAACTTTCATCCTATTAAAAAACATGACAGGTAAACAATATAGATGAATATTTGTGTATTCAGAGAAGAGCTGGTCTGTTAAATAGTAACCTATAAAAAAGATATTTTAGAGTTCAGACTCTACCTTTTAAAAATAGGTAAAATGAACAAATTCTAACAGGTAGAAACATATAGAAAATAGCCAGACGAGATCAAATTAAATTTAAAAAGCATTTTAATTAAATGCATTCATTTTCCAAAATTCATCTACAGTGTAGGTGACCAGACATTATAGTTTTTGACCTTGACATACAGAATCCACCATGTCTAAGTACATGATATATTGTGTACAATGTGTCCCATGATCTACCTATCAACAATTACTGTAAAATGGATAGATTTACACAATTTTGTGTTGTTCAGGCCTTTATTCGTGTCCAACTCTCGGTGACCATATGGATGCAGCAAGCTAGGCACATTTGTCCATTTCAGGTTGTGCTTATCCATATGGTTTTCAGGACAAAGATACTGGAGTAGGTTGCCAGTTCCTTCTCCAGTGGGCCACAATTTGTCTGACCTCTCAGCTATGACCTGCCCATCTTGGATGACCCTACATGGTTCAGCTCACAGCTTCATTGAGACACACAAGCCCATTCACCACAACAAGGTAGCGATCCAAGAAGGGTACATAATTAGTAGGCCTCTATTAACTAGCACAAAACTCACATCTGGAAAATGGTATCAATTAGATTTTCTAGTAGCAATGAAGTAGTCTGTATATCAGTTGCTTTCATATTATAATATTTAAAGCTTAGGAGCCAGGAAGATTTTTTAGGAGTCAGACATGCTTTTTTATAAGGGGCCTGTGAATATATTATACTTGGGAAAATATTTAGGAGCCTGCAATACACATTCTAGGAGCCAGTGAACATTTATACATGAAAAAATGAGGCCAATGTACAAAACATAACCCAAGATACTGGATCTATTTATAATCCTAAGGTGTTTCTTCATACACAGTGAGCAGTCTCTGACTAGAGCTGGCCCTGCTCTGATAGTTTCTATCGAGCCTTGGAGACCTGGGACTGTACAAGACATGATAATCCTTCTTCTCTATTACATCCCCGAGCTCAGGTTGTGTCACCTCATACATACAATATACACCACACGTTATACACGTTATACACCTGCACACCGGCCTCCCGCCGCTCGCTCTCCGTTTCCAGGTCGGTGCTTCCCGTTGCCAGGGTGGCCATGTTACATCCTAACCGTCAGAAGAAACTTTACTGGAGGGAACACCAGGCTGGGAGGAGCTGCATGCGGGGAGGAGACTGGGCCGGAGCACAGAGATGTGTGTAATACAGGGTAATACAAACAGTAGTGTATGTGGCTAAGGAAAGTGTATCCCTCCCTGCAGTATACCTGGGGTGTAAGGTGCATCCCTCCCTGCAGTATACCTAGGGTGTAAGGTGAATCCCTCCCTGCAGTGTACCTGGATGTAAGGTGCATCCCTCCCTGCAGTATACCTGGGGTGTAAGGTGCATCCCTCCCTGCAGTATACCTGGGGTGTAAGGTGCATCCCTCCCTGCAGTATACCTGGGGTGTAAGGTGCATCCCTCCCTGCGGTGTACCTAGGGTGTAAGGTGCATCCCTCCCTGCAGTATACCTGGGGTGTAAGGTGCATCCCTCCCTGCGGTGTACCTGGGTGTAAGGTGCATCCCTCCCTGCAGTATACCTGTGTGTAAGGTGCATCCCTCCCTGCGGTGTACCTGGATGTAAGGTGCATCCCTCCCTGCAGTATACCTGGGGTGTAAGGTGCATCCCTCCCTGCACTGTACCTGGGGTGTTAGGTGCATCCCTCCCTGCAGTATACCTGGGGTGTAAGGTGCATCCCTCCCTGCACTGTACCTGGGGTGTAAGGTGCATCCCTCCCTGCACTGTACCTGGGGTGTTAGGTGCATCCCTCCCTGCTGTGTACCTGGGGTGTAAGGTGCATCCCTCCCTGCAGTATACCTAGGGTGTAAGGTGAATCCCTCCCTGCAGTGTACCTGGATGTAAGGTGCATCCCTCCCTGCAGTATACCTGGGGTGTAAGGTGCATCCCTCCCTGCAGTATACCTGGGGTGTAAGGTGCATCCCTCCCTGCAGTATACCTGGGGTGTAAGGTGCATCCCTCCCTGCGGTGTACCTGGGGTGTAAGGTGCATCCCTCCCTGCAGTATACCTGGGGTGTAAGGTGCATCCCTCCCTGCGGTGTACCTGGGTGTAAGGTGCATCCCTCCCTGCAGTATACCTGTGTGTAAGGTGCATCCCTCCCTGCGGTGTACCTGGATGTAAGGTGCATCCCTCCCTGCAGTATACCTGGGGTGTAAGGTGCATCCCTCCCTGCACTGTACCTGGGGTGTTAGGTGCATCCCTCCCTGCAGTATACCTGGGGTGTAAGGTGCATCCCTCCCTGCACTGTACCTGGGGTGTAAGGTGCATCCCTCCCTGCACTGTACCTGGGGTGTTAGGTGCATCCCTCCCTGCTGTGTACCTGGGGTGTAAGGTGCATCCCTCCCTGCAGTGTACCTGGGGTGCAAGGTGCATCCCTCCCTGCGGTGTACCTGGGTGTAAGGTGCATCCCTCCCTGCAGTATACTTGGGGTGTAAGGTGCATCCCTCCCTGCAGTGTACCTGGGTGTAAGGTGCATCCCTCCCTGCAGTATACCTGGGGTGTAAGGTGCATCCCTCCCTGCAGTGTACCTGGGGTGTAAGGTGCATCCCTCCCTGCAGTATACCTGGGGTGTTAGGTGCATCCCTCCCTGCTGTGTACCTGGGGTGTAAGGTGCATCCCTACCTGCGGTGTACCTGGGTGTAAGGTGCATCCCTCCCTGCAGTATACTTGGGGTGTAAGGTGCATCCCTCCCTGCAGTGTACCTGGGGTGTAAGGTTCCTCCCTCCCTGCAGTGTACCTGGGGTGTAAGGTGCATCCCTCCCTGCGGTGTACCTGGGTGTAAGGTGCTTCCCTCCCTGCGGTGTACCTGGGGTGCAAGGTGCATCCCTCCCTGCGGTGTACCTGGGGTGCAAGGTGCATCCCTCCCTGCGGTGTACCTGGGGTGCAAGGTGCATCCCTCCCTGCGGTGTACCTGGGGTGCAAGGTGCATCCCTCCCTGCGGTGTACCTGGGGTGCAAGGTGCATCCCTCCCTGCGGTGTACCTGGGGTGCAAGGTGCCTCCCTCCCTGCGGTGTACCTGGGGTGCAAGGTGCCTCCCTCCCTGCGGTGTACCTGGGGTGCAAGGTGCCTCCCTCCCTGCGGTGTACCTGGGGTGCAAGGTGCCTCCCTCCCTGCGGTGTACCTGGGGTGCAAGGTGCCTCCCTCCCTGCGGTGTACCTGGGGTGCAAGGTGCCTCCCTCCCTGCGGTGTACCTGGGGTGCAAGGTGCCTCCCTCCCTGCGGTGTACCTGGGGTGCAAGGTGCCTCCCTCCCTGCGGTGTACCTGGGGTGCAAGGTGCCTCCCTCCCTGCGGTGTACCTGGGGTGCAAGGTGCATCCCACCCTGCGGTGTACCTGGGGTGCAAGGTGCATCCCCCCCTGCGGTGTACCTGGGGTGCAAGGTGCATCCCCCCCTGCGGTGTACCTGGGGTGCAAGGTGCATCCCTCCCTGCGGTGTACCTGGGGTGCAAGGTGCATCCCACCCTGCGGTGTACCTGGGGTGCAAGGTGCCTCCCTCCCTGCGGTGTACCTGGGGTGCAAGGTGCATCCCCCCCTGCGGTGTACCTGGGGTGCAAGGTGCATCCCCCCCTGCGGTGTACCTGGGGTGCAAGGTGCATCCCCCCCTGCGGTGTACCTGGGGTGCAAGGTGCATCCCCCCCTGCGGTGTACCTGGGGTGCAAGGTGCATCCCCCCCTGCGGTGTACCTGGGGTGCAAGGTGCATCCCTCCCTGCAACTCACTTCAAATGTCTAAACTCTTTAAATTGGACTTAAATTTGCATGCAACCTGACTCACAGACGTCCTGGCTGTCCCCCCTTGCTGTGTGTAATGTTTTTTATTTATTTGTGTGTGTATTTTGTGGGGATTTTTTATGTTTTTCGCTGTGCACGGGTCAGTTGGTAATTTTTTTGTGTAAGTCCGTATTTTAGTCATTGCGTGTTATAGCTTTTGTTTTTCAAAATCCTGCTTCTGTGGCTGTTTGTAACCGCTTGTGAGGCGCCGTAGAGCCTCCACCTCTCGTAAAGTGTGACGACGATTCGCAGTTTGACAACTATTATATGTGATTTATCTTTATTTCTAACGCGCCAGCATATTCCACAGCTCTATACAAGGGTTAAGTACATGGCATTAACACTTTTAAAGAGAATGTAGGGCCCTGTTTTTGAGCTTAAAATCAAATGTACAAAGTGCTTGTTTCCAAAGCACCAACACATGATTGAAAACTCACAAACTTACAATCTAAAGGGTTATGTAAGAAATCAAGTTACGGGCAGTACTGTATGCGCATGTGCACTTTTACTTACATAACTCCCAACATTTCAAATTACTAAGGGATGCATATATTTTTGAAAATATATATATGTCATTTTGTAATATTCAGTTTTTTGAGATATATACACTTTGTATATGCATAATCCCCACACAGTCATATATTCTCTAGAAATTAAACTTTAGGCTTTTGTCTTCTAGACAACACAAGGAACTAGAAAACTTTACCTTTAGGCCTGGAGTTTCATTCAAAAGATTAACATTTTGGAGGGTAAGAGGGAGAGGGGCATATCACCCAGATAAGAGGGATTGTCTCTCTGAAAGAAGTAAAGTTGGAGGTAGGGATTTTTGTGCACATGCAGACTCTATTGCAGACACCAACACATTGAGGAATCCTGCTGTCCTAGTCTTAAATTGTGTGGCCTACATACAAATACACCATTGAGGAGCGACAGACAAGTTTATACAACAAGATGCACCTAGTGATAGTGGCTAACGGCCTTTTTAATTTGCACCATCTCCCCCTCTCTCCCCTCCCTTTCTTCTTTCTTGTCCACTTCCCTCCCTCTCCCTCTCCCTCCCTTTCCCTCTCCCTCTCCCACTCCCCCCATTGGGCCTAGGACTGGTCCTGTTAAGCAATGAAAGTTGTACTAATTATTTGTTTCTAAATTAATTTCAGAAGATAGTGATATTTTTGTAAGCATGGTAAAAATTGTAGAGGCCACCTAATTAACTAAAAGTTAATTAGCATAGGGATAGATTCATATTGTCTGCCAGAGAAGCTAACTCACAAACTGTGCCTCTAAATACAACCCTTTAACGGTTAAGGTCACTGTAGCTTCTCAAAAAGGCACTTTTATGTCAAGTATTTCCTAAACTAACATTAGCATCTAATTTTTCGGAATAATCTGTTTATGATTATTGTAATCCATTTTGTGGATTTGTTACATCATATCATGAGGTCTTTGTGGCAGTGGCAGTGGAGGGAGGTGTGAAGGAGTAGGGAGCAGTGTCTTTGATAAATAATACGGATCTATCCCTCTTTGCCTGCGCATTTCTTCTCCAGCACTGACAGCTGCCGTTACAGGTGCCGTCCGCCAGAGGGCGCTGTGAGTTTTCGTGCACCATCAAGTTCCAGGGAAGGCAAAGAACTATTCTCCCCTCCGACGGTGCTGAATCGACAGTGAGGCCATCGCTATGTTCGGCGCGGGTACTCGGCCCCCAGGGCCTTGGGTGCGCCTCTCATAGCTCAAGGACTTTTCTGTCGGCGCGCCTTATATGCTAAAGGCGGAACTGCAGCTGTCAGATTTTGCGATGGTGAAGAGGGAAAGGACCAATAATAGAATACGATTGAAATAGACACAACACTCATATGCCAAGAAGCAGACACCTTGCATCATTCAATGCAAACACTAGCTCTCAAGAAATGTAAACTCCACTCTCACATACACAAACTTTATGACGTTTTTCCTACTTATAGGAACATGGAAATCAATTTTCTATTTGTTGCATCACAAAAAGCGTATTTGGTACTGTGACACAGGGTATTTTATTTTTTCAGATTCCGGTTGCAGAGAACAAACATTTATTCAGAGGATTGGGGGGCTTGTCAGCCAATGAGATCTACATACAAGGGATCTTTCCTGATTTGTCACAGTGACCACTAGGTTGCAAGATGGTTGCTTGTTAAAACTGTTCTATTTGTTCTTAGGGTGAGTGTTCGGGTAGTGGCTGTGTAAGTTTACTGTGTAAAGCTTATCATCTGCCACTACCCTAACCCCTGAATGTAACCATAACCATAAGAAATTGAACAAAGTCGTGGCAAACCACTAAACTTGTGAACGAAAAAAATAGATTTAAATTATAAAAGAGCTTACATTGTCCTAGAAACTAGTATTTAAATTATGTGTACTGGTATAATTGAATATTATAGTTGATAGCTTGTAAGTAGCCCCATTAAAGCATCAGTAATGTACACTCTGTACATACAAGGTTTTATCAGAAATTCATTTGTGAAAATTTGACCTTGCTTTTAATTCATAAATATATATATTTTCCAATGAGATCCACATTTTAGGTGGTTGTTGTCAACTATTGCATTTTCAAAGCATCATAAATTGGTGCAATATATCACAGTTAATAATGTAAAAATTCAGAAACTGAGATCATACTTACAGTATTAGTGTTCTCTATAGTAGCATAACACTTTAAGGACAAAGATAATGCAATAGAGAGAAACTGAGACATAGCAAAAATAAGACCATTCAGGTTTTCTGATTTTGGTAAATCCTGCTCCACAGAAGTCTCATTAAGCTTATCAGTTAAAGATAAAAAGGACACCGTTTATTTTATTACAATTGCCTTATTATCAACAGAATAACAACTGTTCACAATACAGGATTGGTTCAAAAGAAATAAGATTTCCAGTCTTCTGCCACCAGATGTCCCTAGAGTATAGTAGAGTATTCTATACAAACCGTCAAAAGAACTGAATCAATACGAGCACTTTTCTTAGATCATATAATGACATGTATACGGATCTCACAAGTGTCATGTGTATTGATTGGTACAACTGAAGAAGTAATCAATGTGATCTCCCTATGCATCTGTAACCGAAACCTGAATTTATCCTTTTTTTTCTACCCTATTGAATGTATCATGATATATGATTAGGTTTCCACCACAATAAGATTATAAGAGCATTGAGCAACATTTGAATCAAAATGCACTCTAGGGTTGCTATGTTTCGTTTAAATACATGTAAGAATCACACAATGCTATCAGATGTTACAATGAACTGTATTATGCTATATTAGAGGGCATTATCCTTTCATGCTGCTCCTTTCAGTTACAGTTCCCTTGAGTGGATTCTAATAGCCCTATTAAATTCCAAGTCCTTCAATGGCTGTGGGCTTGACATTTGTCCGAGTTACAGAGCTATTAAATTCGAGCAGGGTGCGAGTTACGGCTTGAGACGCAAACTCATAAACCATTTGTCGAACGTTGTATGCGCGGCTGTGAACATGATCAATTAGTCAAACCCGTAGTTACGGGTTTCGATGGAGCCAATGGCAACAGTGATAGTCATAATTACGTCACTGAAAAATGGAGGTTGGGTTTCAAAGTCTTACGGGCGTCAATTATGAGTTTCGCTCTGATCCACATTCCAGAAATAATGCAATATTGATAAAACTGTAAATATGATATTCTAGTCCATGCGAGTTCCATTTTATGCATTAACACATTGATTGCCGGTATCGATATAACACGGAAATTAAAGTGAAAATAAAGTATTTTCTATTGCAGATTTGCGAGCTTGAGGATGTTGTGCTATTGGAACGTAGCAGTTACGGGCTTGACAGATCAAAGGATTTGCGGGTGCGAAGTTCCATGTCCCATAGGCATTTTTCGCTCATAACCGGCAGATCGTCAGCGGCTTGCTTTACGGGGCCAATTTAATAGCCGCAAGTCTAGCGGGCTATGGTTTTCAACGTTCAGAGATTCATGTTATTCTAGCTGTGAAATGCTGTCTTGTGTAATACACTAATAACTACTTAAGCATTGTTCAAGCAAAGCTCAGAATACGTATTTTTTATTTTTTATTTTTAAATCTATTATATAATTACAATATCATTTTAAACTAAGGATCCTTTAGATTACAAATGAATACTTTTAGTTTAATATTCCCACATATTCACTAAGATTTCTAAGATAGGGTAGTCTATTGCTGAAAAGTGTGTTATTTATTTTCTATTGGGAAATTTACCAGTTTTTTATATTTTCAGTCGAATTAAAGGACCACTATAGTCCAAGAAAAACGGTACATGTGTAGTATGTAAAATACTAGCAACCTTCAAAGCTGTGTAAACCATGAAAACATTTTGGGATCTGTCCTTTCCCGTCAGTACAAGTTCACAGGGGTGCGCTACCACACCGCTGTGAATTTGGACATTGCAAAGCAGAGCGCACGCTGCTCCTGCTACATTATTAATTAAATTAAAATAACTCAAATATATTAGCCTAGCCTAACCCTAACTCTAACCCTAGCCTAACACTTAGGTGGCGCGTGTTCCCAGCACCGCGTAGTACCGCATATTAAACAGTAGATGGCGCAGCCGAGGACCAGAGCACACTCGTGTCGGTGGCTCGCGGGCACCAGGCGGCGTGCATTGCCCTTTTAACTGGAAAGGACCTATTTCTGAGGTCTCTGTCTATCGAGAGTAGATTGCATCTAGTCTTTGTTTATTGAATCATGAGGGTGTGTTTTTTTGGAATGGGGGGGGGGGGTTGTGGCAGAGCTAAGTAGGTTTTATAAGATAATTGGATCTAATTTAAATGAATTAACAAGGAACTTGTCTAGAACCTTAGTGGGGCTTACAAGAAAGTATGCATAGTGACGTCAGTGCCATACCTGAGTGATGAAGCCTTGAACTGACAGTTCTTGTATTTCAGGAAAAGGTAATGTCTATTATAATAGCACCAAATGGCTAAAATAGTCACAGCACAGGGATGAGAGGGCCTCAACACAAGGGGTTAAATATAGAAACAACTCAAATGTGTCATACTTTCCATACCTATCTCGAAAATGTCCTTGTTTGTAACTAATCAAGAGTATTTTTTACTTCTCTTGTAAGGACATGAGGGTTTCCAAATAATGCCATACTGATGATTAACTTTACACATCCATATCAGCTTGTTGTGAGTAAAACGTCTAACTATAGATATTTTAGTATACAGTGACACAATGTATCCCTGCAGAAATTATTATGTCATAAATATTGCTTACCTCTTTAGTGAGGTAAGATTTGCCTAATCTACAAGCTTGTATTTAGATCCCTTCTACATATCCCCAACTAATAATCTCTCAGCCTCATCCGATGGACTCAGGTCTTCAATTCAGCCATTTTGCTCCATTGTACCATTCCAGAAACCAGACTTAATTAATAATGAATGGGATATTGGTTAATTTCTGCTAACATATTATAAATCTGTAAAGCACTTATAAATGCAATTTGACTGATTAGAAGATGACCTTGATTAAGAGAGCTACTAGTATTTGCATTTTAGTGAAATAAACAACAGAACATGAATAAGCAACAAACATTTTAGTACATTTTGGATAAAAAAATATAACTATATAAATATTCAATATATTCAATGTTTGTAAAAAAATTTAAGTATATTAAAATATGTTCAATAGCAAAAAATAAGAATAAAAATTGCAAATTTTACAGTGACTCTAATATTATGAAAAAAAAAATACATAGTAAAAATACTGATCAGACGCATTTCGTCACTTTTATCCTGTGGCTTTTTCAATGATAAAAAATACCTCAATGATATGAAATTCAAATGCAGAGTGTAAAGCTCAGTGCTTCTCTCTGAGGAAAAAAAAACTATTTATAGTGAAACCATGTTTTATATAGTATTTTGATTAAAGACACCTATTACTCCAAAGGGGATATATTAAACCCGGCCAAAAGATTTATATTCGGGCACCACTATGTATTGATAGTGTTGTAACATCCTCCATGCTCTGAAAAGTACACAGATACATTACTCTAATACCCACACTCTATTGGAAGAGATAAGACGTTCGCGGAGGGAAGAAGTACCAACCTACAAGCTAACAAGTGTTGGGAAGTCTATAATATACCTCATAGACTGAGGTTAGAAAAGGTGAGAGCTTTACCTACTGATCTCTGTGAACAAGGGTTTGGGATTACAATATATCGGTTATTTTGCACTCGGAATTGGTGAACTAGTCTGTAATAATCTTTGTGAAACTCATAACAGTGAGCTCCTGGACAGGCTCTCCAATTGTAAACCAATCATTTCATTGAATAAGGCCCCTTGTATCATCAGGTACATAGTGAAATACATTATAAATGTAAAATGCACAGAACTCCACAAGCAGGACTGTACTAAATATCTGAATATTAAATTGCCATATAGTTTGGTTTACTTGTCTACATCCGAGGCATCCATTAGGATGTAAGTTACAACCTTAGTTCATACTGAGTATGATACCTGTGATAAGAATTAAGAGATCAAGTCAGATCTACAAATAGATGATAAGGCAGAAAGCTCAAAAAGATCATGTAAAACTTGACGGGCACTTATTGAAATAATCCAGCTATATCAAAGCTACTTAGTGTGCGTCTGAGTCTCACAATACAAGTGTTTACAGGTTGCCATTGCCACTAAAGACTGCTATTTAACCTTCCTGTGTCTTGGAACAAAATGTGCGCATTTGAAGGATTACTGTCAGGTTCATTATTACAGGCTTACATAGAAGATTCCGTGCTAATAAACAGTTGCTAATTGTTTTATATTTCTAAGAAGCAAATGTCTATGTTTAATGACACATTGAAGATCATATGAGTAGTAAGATTTCCTCGTAACCTTACCAAATAATGGAACAATGCTGTGATTTACTAATTTACAGAGAAAGGGATTATTTTCTATCACTTCTGACAGCATGGGCGTATCCTGAATAATGACAAATAATTTTATACAGTCATATTACTTTTTCGTTAGTTAAACAATTATCTTTAGTTGCTTTAACTTTTAGTCATTAAGCTAAGCCCTGCAGAACTCATTGAGATTATGGTCTATACTCATCAAGGTGAATGCTTTCAAACTAGTGAAGTGTTCACTGATCTATAAAGATATTTCTTCAAGTTTTAAAAAGAGAATCCATTGAAAGTAATGCGATTGGCAGGGCTGAAATGAGCGCCGGAGGCCCGTATGTGACTGACTTGATGGGGCTGCAATAAGCACCAAAGGCGATTATTGCGTGGCTCACAATGAGCGCCAAAGAAGCTCATTGCAAGGCCCGTACGTGACTGGCTTGATGGGGCTGCAATGAGTGCTGAAGGCACTCATTGCAAGGCCCGTACGTGACCGCCATTTTTTTCAAGCCTGTAACTCGAAAGCTGTTTGGAGGCCACCAAAAAAAGGCAATTGATTACAAAATTAGCTTACAACTTTACAGACAGCACAGGGAGCCTTTAAGTCAGCTTGCAAGCTAATTTCATATTTAATTGCCATTTTTTTTCCGGGTTTAAAACGGCTAAGTGAGAAAAAAAATGGTGGCCGTAAAGCCGTACATTTTTTTCAAGCCCGGAAATCGGAAACATTTTGGGCTAGGGGAAAAATATAAATTTCTCAAGTTTGCAAATGGTTTCACACCCGTAAAAGGAAACAGGAGCACACATGAGGGAGAGGTTGGAGAAAGACACAGGGGAGGAAAAGGGGGGAGGGTGGAAAGAGACACAAGGGAGGAAAAGGGGGGGAGGGTGGAAAGAGACACAGTTGATGGAGTGTGGGGGAAAGAGACACAGGGGTTAGGGGGAGGTAGAGACACGGGTGGGAGTGGTGGGAGAGACACAGGGGAGAAAAATACCCAGAGGATAAGGAGAACAATACCCAGAGGGGGCAAAGAGACACTGGGGAGAGGGGCCCAAATATTGTCGGTCGGCCGACGCCTGCAATGAGCTGCAAAGCCGCTCATTGCGGGGCTAGCGATAAGCCCCGAAGGCGCTCATCGCGGGGCCCGTAAAGTAGAGGGGGGGGAGAGGCTTGAAATGAGCTCTCATAGCGGGGCACGAAAGTTGAGGGCCGGTCGAGGCCTGCAATGAGTGGTGAAGCCGCTCATTGCAAGGCCTGTAAAGTACAGGGGCGGGGAGAGGCTTGCTCATTGTGAGGCCTGCAAGTTAGAGGGGAGAGAGCCTCACATTATATAGAGCCCTATTCAATTTGCCAAATCATAACTGAATAGGGCCCTAGGAGAGATACTTCTGACTGTTCTGTGTCTAGATCACATGGCTTGTTGTTCTCATCCTAAGCCATGAGATCTGCCACGTGATCCGTGACATTGTAGTCAATTTCGACAAAAAAGTGGAATAGTTTGCATAGTGGTGTATTTAATTAAAAACCCACATACTACTGCACATATTTGTTCTCAATTCCAAAAAGGTTAGGCGTCTTTCAATAAATGTGGCATTAAGCTGCTTGATGTTGCTTCATGATTCAGAATTGCTCTTGACGCTTGTGCGTTGTTGACACTGATTACTCTTATTGTGCTGAGAGGTTTTTTATACAGAAGTATGAAATGTAAATGACGATCAAAAATGTTCCAAATTGCTACATGTTCCCATGGAAACTGTCATCTTTCAGTTGTGTCCTTGTTTCCTAATATTTCCTTTCTCTTGGACATTTTTCTGCACTCTAAGTGCCTTAACATTTATTTGACGATGAAGTTATGCTATTGTTATGATTAAGGAGTTTAATCTCAAACAGGTAATTGCAGATCAGGGAGTTGCAGCACGACCCACTTTTGAGATCAGTCGTGCTGGTAGTAATCACAGACACTGGAGGTTCTGCCATACATGCTTGTTTTTTTTAAATTTAGGGATAAAGGTATACATTTCTTTGATGGAAAAAAACTATACATTTAGGAAATAAATGTGATCTGCTGTGATAAGATGCATAATGGGAGATTTTAGTACAAAAAATGCAAAAGCTGGCAAGACCTCAATTCTGTAATAGAATAACATAAAATTATATAGAAAAGCCAGTTTTCAACTAAGCTCTTGTGAATGTTTTTGAAATAAAATAATCCCTTAATACTCATGTAATATTCACAAAAAAAAAGGCAGGTCTTTTATTTAGCAGTTTATGATTAATAACACTCCTATTCAATTATTTAAATAAACAAAAAACATTCAGTGTTAAACTAATTTGGAATATTTGGTTTTAAATCTACAGCTAAGCTGCTTGTCTCCACCCCACGAGATCATCTGGGGTGTAAGAGTGGGTTTGGCTGGGAAGCATTGCTACATGACCACGCCCATGCTTGTGTCTTAAGGTGCATCACATCTCTACATTAATGTTTTTGTTTTTAAGTCAACTAAAGTGTATAGTGTTTTTTTTTTTAAACATTGGTTCCCGAATTGGAACCCAGTGGCAGGATAAACCAAATATAGAAATACAAGCAAGGGCTAGCCAGGCTTGTTGTAAGGGAAGTCTAGGGATCAGGATTAGCAGCAAACTAAAGAGTAGCTATATAGTGGTCGTCTAGGTCAGCTGTTCAAAAACCCCTCCTCAAGACCCACCATACAGGCCATCATTGCAGTTGAACAATGGGCAAACTAAAGAGGAGCAATAAGTGTTCAACAGACTCTAACTGCCTCATCTGGATTCAAACAGTGTTAAAGGAAATCATGGCATGTCTGGTGGGTCTTGAGTAGAGGGTTGAGAATTGCTGGTCTAGATAACAAGTTGAGGTCCAAAATACATAAAACGCAAACAGAGCAAACCAGAAGGCTAGGTTGAGGTACAGAGCAATACTGAAGCCAATGCCAGAAAGGTCTGTATATATGTATGTTTACTTACTTGCTTATGATGGAGACTCCATACTCAGGAGTATGCACCTTTGATGCCTTTATGTTGTCAGACATCCACATAACCAATAATGCTTAGTAAATCTTAAGGAGACAGAAATTGCTGTAAAGCAGGTTAGGTACAGGTCAAACAGCAGTTGGATGGTAGGGAACTTCTACGCTTATGTTATTAAGGGGTATAAAATACATTTTTGTTGTTACTTATCCAAATGACCCTTGGGACTTCGTCTTCCTGAGGGTGATAGGGGCTCCAGCTGTGGACTCCTTGTTCACTATGCCTTAGGGAGTACAGCTGCACCACACTGACGAGGCTCATAGAGGCAGAAACATTTGTCTGGGGTTCGCTGTTTCTCCTGTTCAGCGTAGAAGTACCTAGTATTTTGAGTCTGGATCACCCTATTGAGTGAGACCAGACTGATATACTACAAGTGAGCAAAGAGTGTTTCTCTGAGTAGATTACTATATGCTTATAGAACAAGCCTACTTTAGTGTTTTTCGTTCTCAGATTGAGCAACTCTGTTTTGTGTTGTTGCTAATGATCTCTATATTTACAGTTGGCAGACTGGATTAAAAAGTTAATTTTTTTTAAATGCTGAAAGATTTTCCTCTGAATCATGTTTTTGAAATCAAGTGTTGTTTAGGAGTTCAAACAGTCTGCAACTACTTTTAGCAACAGGAGCCTTTAATGTTGTGCAATGCATTCAATCTGAGACTAGGTTAGAGGTGTGTGACCAGTTTAGTTGAATGTACTTTGCCATAAAATTACAGCACTTGAGAACTGCAAAATTAAAGCATGACTCAGTTTCTCAATAGGAGACCTGAACAAACTGAGCATTCAGTAGCTGGTAGATTGTTTGATTCTATTTTTATGCATTGTACTTTATAATAATGTAGCTATTTTATGTCATTATGACTCTCCCGTCACAGATCCAAAAACACTTAACGCCGTACATTTTTCCTAAAAGTATGAAAAGGAATGTTAAAGTAAAGACTTTTTTTCCTCATAATACCAACTCATACGTTATTGAAAATCACTACAATAGTTGTAAGTGTGGGGAACGCTTATGATGTTGGTCACACTTTGCATCCCTCACACAGCGAGGGACGCCTACAAGCCTCGTGAGGTGAGCAGTTGGCGTTACCAACACCCAACGGGGGCTGCAATGAGCACCGGAGGCACTCATCGTGAGGCCCCCAGGGCTCCCATCACCCACAGTACCTGAGCTGTAATGAGCGCCATAGACGCTCATCACAAGGCCCACTGTGTCTCCTCACTCCTTCCCCTCATCCTCCTCCTTTCTTTCCCCCTCTCCAATTATCTCCCTCTCTCCTTAATATCATGCGATGAGCTCCTGCTGATAATCCTTCCCCTCACCGCATGTTCTGGCTGTGTCCGAACGTCATATGATAATGATGTGACGTCACATGCAGGTCACGTCATTGGCATATGCCGGTCCGGTCACAGGCAGAAGACGCGCTGAGGTGAAGGATCATCAGCAGGAGCTCATCCCATGATAGTAAGGAGAGGGGGGAGGATGAGTGGAAGGAGGGGGAGGAGTAGGATGAGGCGATGGAGGGATCAGGAGGATGAGGGGAAGGAGGGATCAGGAGGATGAGGGAAAAGAGTGAGGAGGAGGAGAAGGATAAAGGGGAAAGGAGGGAAAAGGATAAGGGGGAAGAGGGTGGGAGAGACACAGGGGAGAGGGGGGAACAGAGACATGGGAGGAAAGGGCTGAAAAGAGCCACAGGGGAGGAAGGGGGAAGGAGACACAGGCGAGGGAGAGGGGGAGATCACAGGGGAAGGGAGAGGGGGAAAACAGACACATGGGAGGGAGAGGGTTGAAAAGAGACACAGGGGAGGGGGGAGAGACACAGGGAGAGGGGGAAGAGACACAGGGGAGAGGGGGGGATATAGATCTGGGGAGGGTGGAAGAGAGTCAGAGGAGGGGGAAGAGACACAGGGGAGGGAGAGGGGGGGAAGAGACACAGGGAAGGGTGGAAGAGACACGGGATGGAGAGGGGAAGAGACACAGGGGGGAGAGGAGGGAAAAGAGACACAGGTGGGAGGAGGAGGAAAGAGACAGGTGGGAGGGGGAGAAAAGAGACACAAGGGAGGGAGAGGAGGGAGGAAATGAGACACAAGGGAGGAAGTAGATGGGAAAGAGACTCGCAATGAGCACCAAAGGTGGTCACATTGTGTGGCAAACCGCATTGCCAGGCTTAATATTTTATTCCTGTCATTTTTGACAGGCAAGTAGCTAGTTAAATATATGAAAGAGCCATGGAAATATGTCTATTCTTTTGTGGCATTTGTTTTTTGAATATATTGATTGAAATATATGCATCACTGTGTATGTGTAACTAATACACGGGTGTGCATCACGCTTGTCTGCCAGTGAGACCTGCATAATTTGGCACCTCCTGTTGGTTTCAGATAAGTTTCAATGCAAACATAAAAATGCAACTTTTGTAAAGTTTAAAATATGCTATTTTAAAAGTATGAAAAAATTGTGATAATACTCGGTGACATGCAAGCTGACACGGACCATCTTGATGAGGTGTGGATCCACAAGTGTGTAAATTGTAAATTTTAACACATTCAAAAGCAAGAGAGTAATGAACGAGTATCACAGAACTCTATTGAATTTATAAATTAAATTAATAATATTAATTATTATATATATTTTTTGTAGCAACTTAAAATTAAAAAAATGTTATTATGAAAAACAATTTACCAAAATTATAAAATATAACATAGTTACATAGTTACATACAGCCTTATTAAATTGCAATTCGGTAAATTCTAAAGGGCTCTATATAAGCACAGAGCATATTTTAATTATAGAGGTTTTTAGTTAGGGCTGTGAGCATGTAATTGCGGGCTTGAGTCAATTGAATACTATAATCTATTAGCCTTCTTAAATTGCAATTTGGCAAATAGCACATAGCATATTTTTTTTACAGACGTTTTTAGTTAGTGAAGACCTTGCTTTTGGATAGAAGTTCACTAACTAAAAACTTCTGTAAAAAAAATATGCTGTGTGCTTATATAGAGCCCTTTTAAATTTACTGAATCGCAATTAAATAAGGCTGATAGTAATTAAGGTTGAAAAAAGACTTTCAGTCCAAGTTCAACCTTTTAAGATCTCCTCTGATCTGCAATATGCGCATTAAATATTGATTAATTAGTTGTTAATTAATAATTAATTATTTAATTATTTTTTTAATTTTATTTTTAATTATTAATTAATCCAGAGGAAGGCAAACAGAAAAAAACCCAAGTGAGACTTAGCCAATCGTCTAAAAGGAAAACATTTTTTTAATTTCTTACTGACCCCAGATACTGGCGATCAGATTTCTCCCTGGATCAATACTGTCTCTCTAATTACCCATGATAACCCTGAATTCCCTTTTTAATTAGAAATAAATCCAGTACCCTTTTAAAGTTATCTATCGAATCTGCTGTCACCACTTCCTTTGGAAGAGAATTCCACAGATTAACCACCCTTACTGTGAAGAACCCTTTTCTTTCTTTAAGGTGCAATCTTTTTACTTCTAACTTCAAGGGATGTCCTCTTGTCAGTTGAAAACATCTTGGCACAAAAAGCTCCTTTGACAAATCTTTATACTGACCCTGGATGTATTTATATAAGGTAATCATATCTCCTCTTAGAAGCCTTTTTTCTAGAGAAAATAAGTGTAATTTGGTTAGTCTTTCTTCATAACTTAGCTCCTCTATTCCCCTTATTAGTTTTGTGGCCCTCCTCTGTACCTTTTCCAACTCTAAAATGACCTTTTTATGAAGTGGTGCCCAAAATTGTACTCCATATTCCAAATG
Source organism: Discoglossus pictus (assembly GCA_027410445.1). Lineage (NCBI taxonomy): Eukaryota > Metazoa > Chordata > Amphibia > Anura > Alytidae > Discoglossus > Discoglossus pictus. The sequence continues at coordinate 464,951,314 of CM050163.1, read as the reverse complement.
AGGGCGTGATAGAGATTTGTATAGTGGCAGAATTATATTTGCTTCCCTTGCTTCTATACCCTTCTTAATGCATGTTAATATTTTATTTGCCTTTGCAGCTGCTGCTTGGCTTTGAGCACTGTTACCTAGGTGGTTGTCCACAAGCACTCCCAAATCCCTTTCAATATCTGATACCCCTAGATTTGCTTCATAAAGATTATAAATTGCATGGCTATTTTTCCTTCCCAGATGCATAACTTTTCATTTATTTGTATTAAATCTCATCTGCCACCTAGATGCCCATTCCTCAATCTTATATTAATCCATTTGGAGGGAAAGCACATCATTATCTGATTTAATTACCTTGCACAACTTTGTGTCATCAGTGAAAATGTTATAAAGGAGAGGACCTAATACTATAAGGGGAATTGATTACTAAAATCAAATGTAGATTGGCTTTCCTCAGTAAAATACACACTCTAATATGGAATAGAATAAAATATTACACCTACTCAATCATAATATATTTAAAAAAATATAATAGTTAGATAGACATACAGTGCCTTGCAAAAGTATTCACCCCCCCTTGACTTTTTACCTATTTTGTTACATTACAGCGTTAAGTTCATTGTTTTGTTAAAAAAAAAATAATAATAAGTAGTTACAATACAAGATTGTGGGCTACAAAGAAATAACTAAGAACTTTAATTAAATTGATTAAAACTAAAAAAACGTCGTGTTTGTGTATAATGTATCCCTATGATACAGAATACCATAGAAAGGGGAAAAAAAGGGGGGAAGACCAAAAAATAATCTAGAAAAATGGTCTAATATCTCTTAAAAAACAAGAAATATTAGCAGTGGTGGTGATAATGGCCATATGTGGGCACACCTAGGACTTCTTAAACCCTATAAGAAGTAGACCCTGTATGGGTATACACACTTGTATAGTAATTAGTATCAGGAAGCCATCAACACACTCTAGTGATCTGTTGTGCGTTTTACCGCTGTTGTAATGCAGATTTGTCAAGGAACGCTGGTTGTGTGTAAATCGGCTGTGAAATGCTTTCCAATGTAAATGTGTTCTTGCTGTATCATTGGAGACTTTGAGTGGAAATGTAGCCATTATGATTAGGTTTACCCAGTTACATGAATGGTTTAGAGTAGACCAAGATTTCAGGTGACATATAAATGGAATGTGTTGAGCAATGTATGATGCTACATCAGACTTTGGTGACACATTATTTACTCTTCTGGTAGTCATCCTAACCAGATCAAAGTATAAAGTGCACAATGTAACCTCATTCAAACAATTTGCACAATATTTATACATCCTTCTCACTCATATTGGGAGCTTCACAGCAAATGGGGATTTCACTTTCATACAGGTTGAACATGGTATGGAAAACATTTGACACATTTCAGGTCACTATAAATGAAAGCATTTTACTTTTGTAAAGTCATATTTTCAAGTGCCAGGTAATTATTATCTTTTACACTAGCTAAATGGTTTTTCATATCTGAGAATGCTGGCATAGCATCTGCTAAACTATGATTAGACACCCACATAACCTTTTTGGCAAAATACATACTGTAATCAAAAATAAAAATGGTGTATGACTAATCAGGAAAAAAAACTAATATATACTTTAATTTGTCTCTGCTTTATTTAACAGCTCACTGCCCTTCTAAACATTCTGTAAATCCTAGCAAACCCATTGTAAGTCTTTTAGATCAGAAAGGTACGTTTACACTATATATATTGTGACTGATTTTGGGACTCCCCTGAATCCCACAAGCAACCCTGCTATTTTGGACTCTAGCACATTGGGTTACTAATATCCAAGACTATTGAAATAGACATTAGACTTGTTGTAAGGACGTGTTGTTTTGGTGTGTAGTGTAGTGCGGGCCACAATAATAAATGTAGGGGTAACATGATGTTACTGTATATGCACAGTAATAATGTTATTTTACCGGTAACCAGCAGAGATACACTTTCTGCCATATTGTGTAAGTGGGACAGCAAAGGGTTAAACCCAAAGGTTTCTGCAACAATTTATATGGCCCCTCAGAGCGGCCAGGCATCCACTCTCTGGCCTCAGACAAAACTGATACACTTCACCCAACAGCAAATGATGATAAGGGGGAGGAGGAGGATGAGAAGGGGGGGAAGGAGGAGGATGAGGAGGGGTGGAGGAGGAGGATGAGAATGGGGGAAGGACCATCTTTTGCACCCTTGGCTGGTAAAATTAGGTGACTTGGCTTATACTCGGGTTGGCTTATACTCGAGTATATATGGTATATATATATTGAGTATAAGCCGAGTTTTCAGCCCTTTTTTTAAGGCTTAAAAAGGCCCCTCGACTTATGCTCGAGTAACCCTGTGTCACTTTCCCCCTGTGTCTCTTTCCCCCTCTCCCTTGTGTCTCTTTCCCTCCCCCACCCTTATCTCCCTCCTCAACCCCCCTCCTCATCCTCAACCCACCTCCTCAACCCCCCTCCTCAACCTCAACACCCCTCCTCATCCTCCCTCCTCAACCCCTCGACTCACTTTACCCCTCCCTAATTTACCTTCCATCAGCAGCTGCTCCTTATGCGCGTCAAGTCATTAGCATTGTCCGGGTCCGGATGCAGCCGGAAGACACGAGGAGGAGCGAAGTAGCAGCTGCTGACGGAAGGTAAGTGAGGGGAAAGGGAGAGGGGGAGGTAATTAGAGAGGTGTAAAGTGAGGAGGGGCATTGAGGATGAGGAGGGGGGTTGAGGATGGGGGTTGAAGAGGGAGGATGAGGAGGATGGTAAGGGAGGGTGAGGGAAAGAGACACAGGGAAGGGAGGAAGAGACACAGGGGAGGGAGGGTGGTGGAGAGACACAGGCGAGGGAGAAGGGGGAAAGACAAAGGGGAGGGAGAGGGGGAGAGACACAGGGGAGGGAGAGGAGGGGAAAAGACACAGGGGAGGTAGAGGGGGAGAGACACAGGGGATTGAGAGGGCGGAAGAGACACAGGGGAGAGAGAGGGCCACACAAGAAAGGGGCACAGAGGGCCACACAAGATGGGGACACAGAGGGCACAAGAGGGGCACAGGACAGCTCAATTTCCACACTCGGCTTATACTCGGGCCACTAAGTTTTCCCAGTATTTTGTAGTAAAATAGGTGCCTCGGCTTATACTCCAAATTGCATACCCTGGCAGAAATCGTGAAATTTTGGCATTTATTTAAAAAATATGACTGATCATACAAAAAATAACATTATATGAAGGATAGTGATCATATGAAGCCATTTATTATCACATAGTTGTTTGGCTCCTTTGTAAATCATAATGATAACAGAAATCACACAAATGGCCCTGATCAAAAGTTTACATTCCCTTGAATGTTTGTCCTTATTAGTGACACACAAGGTGACGCCCAGGTTAAAATGGCAATTAATGGTTAATTTCCCACACCTGTGGCTTGTTAAATTGCAATTAGTGTCTGTGTATTAATAGTCAATGAGTTTGTTAGCTCTTACGTTGATGCACTGAGCAGGCTAGATACTGAGCTATGGGGAGCAGAAAAGAACTGTCAAAAGACATGTGTAACAAGGTAATGGAACTTCATAAAGATGGAAAAGGATATACAAAGATATCCAAAGCCTTGAAAATGCCAGTCAGTACTGTTCAGTCACTTATTAAGAAGTGGAAAATTCAGGGATCTCTTGATACCAAGCCAAGGTCAGGTAGACCAAGAAAGATTTCAGACATAACTGCCAGAAGAATTGTTCGGAATACAAAGAAAAACCCACATAATTCATTTCAGACTCAACTTTACTTCATTGAGTACTACTGATCTGACTACGCACAGTGAGAAATGGACTTCATACAAAAACACTGGTCTACCACAAGGTCTACCCAAATAGATACATAGATAGACCAAAACACTCTATAGAAATACACATTTCCTCTGACACAGAAGATAATTACCTGGCATTTTGCATGAACCTTTGGGTATAGGTGGGCAATATGAGACCAGATATGTCTGTAAAGGTGCAAGCAATGCTACCATGTATGACACACTGGCTGCTCATGTTATCACACTGGGAGTACAAAAATTAACAAGAATAAAAAAATATTATATTATTAATTGTTTTAGAAAGACTATAACTATGTAGATACTTGCTGAACAATATGACTTTAACTAGCGACTTGCCCGTCAAAAAATGACGGCAATGTGATGTATATGTTTGTCAAGTTGTTTAGTTATTAACATATATTTTTGACACTTGTAAGTATTTTAATATGAACGTGTATTTTTGTAAAATGTTCATGTAATGGTTTTTTAAAATGTAATTAGTATCTGAAGAATTGTTAACTTTAATATACATTGAATGAATAGGAAAGCAAAAAGTAAAAAGCCTTCTTTAAACGTCGCAAATGTTAACATGAAGTTTAAAATATATGTAAGCAATAACCTTCAAAGTATATATTTTTAAACTTGAACTTTATTTTTTATGTAAGTTTAGAAGTTGACAAAACATTGGTATAATTTTGAACATTATAAACAGGAACATAGTGAATACATTTTGTAACCTAATTTTTTATTAAAAGTATTAACATTTGAATGTAAAAACAATTGACCTTTAAATTAATCAGTATTAAAATTCAGTTTCTATCACAATAATTGTTAACTTGAATATACATTGAATGTAGAGGAAGGAATACAGTAAAACTCTTCTTAAAACGTACGTAATTAAAGTAATTTATTACTGAGCACATAAACTGGCGATAAACATTAATGTAGGTAGTAATCTTAAGATAACAGACAATATTTACATTGTGACTTAAAAGGTGCTTGACCTCTTAACATCCACTTTGTAATCTGTTGAAGGAAATAACTTGAAAATATATTTTTTAAACTTGTAACATTAGAAACATTAACATAGTCACTTAACATTTTAACATAATTTTTACTAACAATGCAAGGCAAGAATTTTGTGAGGCGAATCATTCAAAAACATGACTTCCATTAATTATGACTGAATTAAACAACCAATTGTTATGTATTTTGGAATGCTTTTAAAAAAAGTTGGCATCTTTAATTTGTATCCTGCAAAGTTATAGTACTTCATAGTAGACAATGTTTTTAGTAAAAATACGTCCATCTTCTAATAAATCACCTTGACTTTCATTGTTTTCAATGTAAACGTTAATAGCCTGTGGATTTTTGCACCGTGACAACGCAACGTACAATTGACCATGTGCAAAAACTGATTCTTCCAAGAAAATACCCACAGATTTGAAAGTTTGACCTTGTGATTTATTAATGGTCATAGCAAATGCCATAATAATGGGAAATTGTCTTCTTTGAAGTATAAAAGGGAGACTACTTTCACTTGGTGCTAAATCTATTCTTGGTATGAAAACTCTCTCTCCTTTATGGGTCCCAGTTAAAATTTCAGCATCTATAAAATGGTCCTTTAATTGTTGAACAATTAATCTTGTGCCATTGCATAGGCCTTTTTTGGGGTTCATATTTTGCAGTAACATGATAATTGCACCTTTCTTTAGCTGCAAAATATGTGGTTGCATTCCAGAAGGAGTTAAAGAGTTTATGAATTCAGTCGAAAAATTAGCCTGACTTTCATTGTCATCAGCAAGTACAGAATCAGCACTGTGATAATTTCTTTGTGGTGCATTAATTTTTTTTAAGATTTCATTATTGAGGATTAATGCATCTTTATTTTTACACGTCAGTATGACTTGGTTGGCAAGCTCGGAATATTCTTCGTTATTTATGCTCCCTTCAAATATAGCCGATATAATATCTTGTTGACAAATCATATGAGGTGGGATCTCTACAGTGTCGTCAGGTAAATGTAGTATTTTTTCTGTTCTGCCTTCTCCAATTTTAATAAGCCAATCATTGAAATCAGTTTGGCCTTCTGATCTCATATTTTGTTGCAGTTGAAGATGGGTAAAATGTTTCCATACTGTACTTGACTTTATACATGTTTCGATAATGTCAGTTCGATTTCCATGTACAACGACAGGTAATGTTTGTCTAAAATCGCCACCCAACAACATTACCTTTCCACCAAATGGAAAAATATTCTCCATGACTTCACGAAGCAAACGGTCAATACATTGGAGGGCATAGCATGACATCATTGTGGCCTCATCTATTATAATTAATTTACATTTCTTCAATTTCTTTGCTTGTAAGGATGTCATGCGAATATCTGACACAGAATTTTCTAAAATAGGCACTGGCAGTTTAAATCCACTATGAACAGTTCTTCCACCTTCTAATAAAAGTGCAGCAATTCCAGTAGTGGCAAACGCCATTGCTATTTTTCCTTGTGCTCGTACTGAACTCATTAATAAATTGTACAAATATGTTTTTCCTGATACGCCAGGTCCATCAAGATAGAAATAACGCTCTGTCACCATGTCATCATCTATAGCATTTTTAATGGCATGAAATGCTTGCAATTGTAGTGTATTTAAAGTTGCAAGTCTTTCTTCTGTTCTTTCTGCTTGTAGTTGAATGTCATAGTCTTCAAAGTTAATGTCATCTATAAGACCTGGATCAGGCAAATTAAAACTTGCACAACTTAATCCATGAGTTAAAAAGACTTCTTGGATTTCCATTAACGCTTTTAAGTGTGCAATGGGTTCATTGTATCGTCGCATAAAGTCTTCAGCCATATTACTTTTAAAAGTCTCCCACAAAGCTAATGCATTTGGAGCATTTGAGAAGATACAAATAAAAGCAAATTGTTCTCTCATCTGTCGTGGCATTTGACATTGTGCTGCTTCTTCTAAACATCTTTCCCACTCTGTATCATCAGCGAGTAAGTTTCTATGTCTTGCAGCTAAATGGAAGGATTCATATACAATGTCATTAACAGTTCTTAAGTGTTCAAAACTTTGTGCTCCAGGAACATTTAAAAGTAATATCCGTAAGCAAAAACGTTCAACATCTCTTGGACTGACTGTGTAAATTCTTGGAATAATTTTATTGCCTCTGGTTTTTCTTGGTCTCCATAATCCATTCACAAAAACATAGGGATATGGAATTTCAATATATAAGTATTGTGTTGCTTCAGCATCAGTGGAATTTAATGCAAACCATGCAGTTAGTGTAGTGTGACGATCTTCACTTTGGGCCAATGCATTCATTTCATTTCCAGCATGGAAATAGACTAAATGTCGTTGTGGCAAATGTACTGCTAACCTATATACTGCATGTGATCTATCATGCATTTAAAATTTTAAAAGCCGCCACATAGCTTCTGGCGCACTGACATAGCGAGCATCTACATGAGATGCAAGTTCATCATGTACTAACTCACTACTTTCAGGGTTGTCTGCACTTTTGACGACTACAGTAGCTGCATCGTAACCTTTGTAAATATATTTGTAGACATATTTAATGGATTTGATGGAAGTGCAGGCTTCTACGTTGATGTGGGCGTTGTACTTCATGAGTAAATGTGGATTGTAGGGTACAACATATCTATTGTCCACTTTTTTTCCACGAATAATGGCACTATCTCCTTCTCTTCTTTTATAAAGTGGATATCCATCACAATTGGCATAGGTTTTGTCTCTATAATCTTTTGGAAATTCTTTGGAACATTTATTATTTTCCATACATGGTGATTGTGGATTAAGGTCACCACAGGGTCCATGAATCATGCGATGAGTAACAATCTCATATAGTCTACCATATAGTTCTGGATCTGGTAGTTCAGCAACAATGACTGCATCCACTTTGTCTGAAGTATCTAATTTATCTTTTTCTTGAAGTATTATTAGAAGATGTGCATGTGGAAGGCCTCTTTTTTGAAATTCAATGGTATATACATAAGCAAGACATTTGCCAAATAACTGATTTATAGTGAAGTCACGTATTAATTCATTTAATTTAATCTTAAAAACTCTGGCTACTAAATCTGGTTGATCAGAAGCACTTTGTCCAAGAAGTAGATTTTGTGTGATTTCTGGCCATTGTGGATTACATGTAAATGTCACAAATAAATTGGGTTTGCCAAATTTAGTGACAATAGCCATAGCATCATTGTATCTTTCTCTCATATTCCGAGGAGATCCTTGAAAGGAAGATGGTAAAATGATGGCTTTGCCAGCTGTCATGTCTCTGCTTGTAGCCACGTCAGCAACATAGTCCATTAATCCAGAATATTGTTCTACACGGAGTTTATCTTGTTGATATTTGATAAAGTTTAAATTATTTGCCTCAACTTGCAAATATGAATCAATAATCCATTGTTGTGTTATTTTCCCACCACATAAAATTGGATTAAATACATTGCGAATGGCAATTTGAGCAACTTTAAATTCAAGCATAGAAACATTATTTCGGATTCTGGCTTTAGCATTTGGGTAACTGGGAAGAGTTAATTTTGGTTGCCAACCTGCTTCTCCGTGTGGGAAAAAGATGGGATATGTCATTGGATCTAAATTTGGACTTAAGATACTCATATTAATAAACGGTTGGTCCTCATTTCTAGGATATATTCAAATGTCTCTTTGAAATGGTGGTTCTCCTTCATCATTCTGAAACACCATTGCAACCTCATTTGATGTTGGCAAGTTATAACAACGTTTATCAGTATGTCTGTCTCTTTTAAGCACCATATTAACCTTCGGCATTGGTAATTGATGTGTTTGTGCATGAAGTAGTTGTTCATTTTCTACTTCTGCCAATTTTTTATAAGCTTTACTGTAGGGATTGTTGTCCATAATGTTATTTAGCTCTATGAAAACACTGGGTAAGCATTTTTTATTTTCTTCCATCTGCATACGTTGGTCAACAGCTTCCATTGTATCTAGGACATATAGTTGAGCGAATTTTCTTTTATTTCCTTCCTCTGGATGTAAATGGGAAGTGCGATGATAAATTTGTCCTTGGACTTTAAAACAGTAAGTACCATGTCCTGGTACATTAGCAGCTAATGTTGCCCCCATGGATGCAAAGGATATGGCACTATTGTAGGATCTTATGTTTGTCTTAAAATTTTTGTAGTTTGGAAAAGTAGGTTCAGTCATAATATTTTGTAAATAAATTGGAAATTCTTTCCTTTCTGGAAGTTTGAACTTGCCTTTTTGACAACAACTAATAAATTGTCCATCTCTGGGTCTCTCCTGTTTAAAATAATAAGCCTCACAAAACTGACATTGAGTAGTCATGTCCCCACAACTATGAACCTCTACTGCTAAAGACTTGAGTAGAGGACAATTTGCAAAGCATATAGGATTTTGACTTTCATCTTCATCAGGTGAAATGTCATATAATGTTTCAACAACAGGTTCTAAATGTTTTGTTTTTTTCGTTGCTTTTCTTGGTATATGTTGTATTGTTTGAGGTAAAATGTCATGTAATGTTTCATGAAACGGTTCTAAATGCTTTGTTTTCTTTGTTGCTTTTTTTGGTATCTCTTGTATTTTTTCTGGTAAAATGTCATCTGATGTTTGAGCAACAGGTTGTAAATGCTTTATTTTCTTTGTTGCTTTTTTTGACATATCTTAAATTTCTGCAAGTGACAGTCTTTTGCTTGCAATTCTTTTGCGTTCTTTTTCTCGTCGAATTTCCTTCTTCTCCGGTGTCTGCTGGCTGTCTGCTCTCTGTCGTCGTTCTCTAGCTTGGCGTCTTTTCTTTTCTTGTTTACTCTCGTTATCAGCCATGTTAATCTGTAAAAATAAAATAATGTACCATTAGTTTATTTTGAGATGTTAAGTTGTTTTTCATGACAAATAGTTATCAATAGTGTGTTAACATTTAATACTTAATCAATTTCAATGCAGTCAATTGAATAAAAGTCTAAATAAGGCCATCAGATAATTATTTAAAGAAGTTTTTATTTATTAAACATGTATCCAAAAGCAAGTGTTTCAGTAACTAAAAAGGTATTTTCAAAAAGATGTTATGTCCTTATTTACAGCACTATTCAATTTGTCAAATGGCAATTAAATTAGGGTTTAGGACTGGAATGTTACAATGACAAATTGTATAGATTCTGTGTTTTTAGACTTTTTTGGACTATGCCAATTTATTTTTTAAGTTTACATTGAAGTTTGTATTTACTGTTAAAGATTATTGGCCCTAAAAGACAAATAAGAGATAGATGATAGATATTACTTTTTATACTGTACCTTGGTTGAAGTTTGATTTCAAGCAAAATTCTTTGTTGGTCCTGTGTTGAAAGCCTTCGTCCGATGGTCTGGTCCTGTGTTGAAAGTCCTCGTCCGATGGTGTAGTCCTCTGTTGAAAGTCCTCGTCCTCTGGTGTGGTCCTCAGTTCCAACTCCTGTTCCGATGTTCTTGACGCAGTATCTGTTATAAAATAAAAATGAAAATGTTATGTTATTTGAATGTCTTTGTATTAATGAAAAAATGCCATTATTTCTGTGTTTTTCTACAATCCTTTTTGGTGCGCCGCAATTTTGGTATGCTTCTGTAGGCTTTTTTCTAAGGCTTATAGGTGGTTAAACATTAAAGAAGAATATTAATTAATTTTTCTCTTTTTTTACTTGTTATACTGTACCTTGGTTGAAGTTTGATTTGAAGCAGAATCTTTGTTGGTCCTGTGTTGAAAACCTTCGTCTGATGGTCTGGTCCTGTGTTGAAAGTCCTCGTCCAATCGTCTGGTCCTCTGTTGAAAGTCCTCGTCCGATGGTGTAGTCCTCTGTTGAAAGTCCTCGTCCGATGGTGTAGTCCTCTGTTGAAAGTCCTCGTCCAATGGTCTGGTCCTCTGTTGAAAGTCCTCGTCCAATGGTCTGGTCCTCAGTTGAAACTCCTGGTCCGATGTTCTTGACGCAGTATCTGTTATAAAATAAAAATGAAAATGTAATTTTATTTGAATGTATTTGTATGAAGTACAAAATGACATTATTTCTGTGTTTTTCTACAATCCCATTTGGTGCCCACCACTTTTGGTATTCTTATTTAGGCCTTTTTCTAAGGCTTATAGATTGTTAAACATAAAATAAGAATATAAATGTAGTTTGGTATGTGTTTGTGTGAGTTTTCGTACAATCCTGTTTGGTGCGCACCACTGTTGGTATGTTTATTTAGGCTTCTTTCTAAGGCTTATAAGTTGTTAAACATAAAATTAAGAATATAAATGTAGTTTGCTATGTGTTTGTGTGAGTTTTCGTACAATCCTGTTTGGTGCCCACCACTGTTGGTATGCATATTTAGGCTTCTTTCTAAGGCTTATAGGTTGTTAAACATAAAATTAAGAATATAAATGTAGTTTGCTATGTGTTTGTGTGAGTTTTCATACAATCCTGTTTGGTGCGCACCACTGTTGGTATGCTTATTAATGTTGTTTTGTAATGCAAATAGGTTGTTAAACATAAAATAAGAATCTAAATGTATTTTGCTATGTGTTTGTGTGAGTTTTCATACAATCCTGTTTGGTGCGCACCAATGTTGGTATGCTTATTTAGGCTTCTTTCTAATGCTTATAAGTTGTTAAACATTAAATAAGAATTTAAATGTAGTTTGCTATGTGTTTGTGTGAGTTTTCGTACAATCCTGTTTGATGGGCACCACTTTTGTTATACTTATGTAGTGTTTTTTCTAATGGTTATAGGTTGTTAAACAAAAGGAATATGAATTTAGTTTGCTATGTGTTTGTTACAATCCTGTTATGTGTGTACCAGTTTGTGTGTACCATATGTTGCATACTTTGGCCCTCATTCAATTGCAGTTTGGCCAATTCAATAGGGTTCTAAATGTGCTTATTTCGAGCCCTATTGAATTGTCCAAAATATCAATTGAATGAGGGCCTTTGGTTGCTGGATTTGTTATATTGTGAGGGCCTCATTGAATTTGTTTTTTCGCAATGGAATTTGGCTCAATATGAGCACAGAGCATCTTTTTTTACAGAAGTTTTTTAAGTAAAAACTTCTGTTCAAAAATATGCTCTGTGCTTATATAGAGCCCTATTGAAATGGGCAAATCACATTTGAATGAGGCCCTCGGCCATTAAACATATTTAGGTCCTGAATCAATTGCGTTTTGACCAATTGAATAGGGCTCTATATAAGCACATAAAATATTTTTTGACAGAAGTTTTGAGTTAGTGAAGACCTTGATTTAGTATCGAAGTTCAGTAACTAAAAATGTCTGTCTAAAAAATCTGTTATGTGCTTATATAGAGCCCTATTCAATTGTCCAACTCACAATTGAATAAGGCTCATGGTTCGGTTCTTTTTTATACTTAATACTTTACCTTGATTGAAGTGTGGAATGACAGAGGGTCCCCTCCTGCCAATCTTAATCCGCCGGTCTTCTTGTAGTGTCTGTTTGAAAAATAAAGTGAAATAGTGAATTATAGAATTTTTTATTTGTATTTAACAAAGCATGGCCTTTTCAGCATTTAAAGTATTTTTGTATCTTACCTCTTCTTCTTTGTTGGTGTTCTTTAAAAGGGATTGTGCTTCACAATGCACGGTGCAAATTGTTGAGAGACGCTGTTGATGCAGAGTCTGTTTGAATATTAAAAAAAGTAGAAAGATTGAGCTTTAGGTGATCTATTGAATTGCATTAAATTAATTTCATTGAAATATACTTCTGTAATTATTTTCAATTAACATTATTTTTTGGTGGGGGCTACACACATATGTCACATACATGAAGCACATTTCCATAGTTGAAAGTAATTTTTGTGTGCGTGTGACATATCACTATACATGAATCATATTTTAATTGTTAAATTAACCTTATTTTTATTTTTGGCCAACATACATAAATGTGTGTGTGACATGTGACTATAGATGATACACATATATGTGCGTGTCACATATCAGTATACATGACTCATATTTTAATAGTCCCAACTTATTTTTTTCTAATGTAATTTAAATGTAGTTGTTTAATTAGTTTGTTTTAAGATAATTTTGTTGCAGGGGCAATACACATAAATGTGCGTGTCACATGTCACTATACATTATACGCATAAATGTGCGTGTCACATGTCAGTATACATTATACACATAAATGTGCGTGTCACATGTCACTATACATTATACGCATAAATGTGCGTGTCACATGTCACTATACATTATACGCATAAATGTGCGTGTCACATGTCAGTATACATTATACGCATAAATGTGCGTGTCAAATGTCACTATACATTATACACATATATGTGCGTGTCACATGTCATTATACATAAACCTCTTTTTCTTATTTAATTTTTTTTTTTTGATGTCCTGTCTTGATAATAAAATGTAATATATTATAGCTTACCTCTCAGTTGTAATTTGCACAATGTAAAGTAGTAAATTAGGAAAGAATTATCTTCTCAAGTTTTAGCAGCAGTTATGTCTGAAGTCACTCTGTTCATCACCTGAGGAGAAATGTATTTTTCTCTGTCAAATAGGCAGTATTTATAAACTTGTAGAACATTCTGGAAAGTTAGACCGTTAGAACGCAATACGCATGCGCTATTTGCGTTTCCAGCTTCCAATTTGCGTTCCATCCGCCATTTTGTGCGTAGTAGTGGTTAAAATGGTGTTTAATATGAGTGTGATCCGTTCCGCATAGTATGTGTTTCATTATTGCGAGTAAGTGTAGTGTAGTTACGTCTGGAGCCTCGTTTTCGTTTTGTTCGGCAGCCATTTTTTCTCTCGCTTAGCCGATTTTCGGCCGTTTAAACTCTTTGTTTTGGACTTAAATGGACGTGTAAATGAACTTTTGTAGGTGCCGGATGCCCCCCCGTGCTGTAAGTAACCTTTTTATGTGTTTGTTGTGTTTATTTCTTGTGTTTGTGATGTTTTGATGCGCGGCGGTTGGAATGGGTCTTTCGCGGCCGTATTTTTTTCCGATGCGGCCGTATTTTGTTGCGATGTTGCCGTATTTTTTTGCGATATACGCGGTTAGCTTTTACGTGTACGACGCAATGTATTTGTTTCTAAGTCGTGCGTATGTGTGTTAAGAGCGTGTGATGGGCCTTTTTTACTGTTTTTTTGTTAAGTCTTGCGTCTGTGTGTCTGGGTGTAAGCGGGTGTGAGGCGACTTTGAGGTTTTTTTTGTTATGAAGTTGTGTGTGTGTGTGTATGTGTGTGTTAACACAGCCGATGTTGGGATGCTCCCACCACCGCAAATGCGGACCCTCGCTTCGCGAGGATCCCCATTTGCGGGGACGTTGTTGGGTTTTTGTTGGCTGGGCGGTTGGGTTTATTCTGTTAAAAAGTCGTGTGTGTGTATGTGTGTGTTAACACAGCCGACGTTGAGCCTCCACCTCCGCAAATGCGGACCCTCGCTTCGCGAGGACCCGCATTTGCGGGGAACTGCGTCCCTCGCTACGCGAGCCCGCAAGCGTGAGCAACGACCCGTACGCTCACAACTATATATGTGATAAAGGTAACATTATTTGAAAGACATGTCTGTTATTCCTTTAAAAATCATCGAAAACTGCAAACTATTAATTCCCAAAGTATCTTTTAAATTTGTATTGTTTGAGTACGTTAGGCTCCAAATTTACACCTGTTGTTCTTTAGAAAGCTTTTTGATAGTTCTGACCCAATTTATTTCCCACAGTGTAATTGGAAGAATAGTAACAATATCCCTCTTACTGTTTCACCTGGTAGCTTTTTATTTCTATTCTGGTTCTCAAAGCTGTAATTTGCTTGTTAAAAAAGAAGCCCTGTTGTATGCACTACCTACACAGTAAATAATTATGTAGGAGGAAGATGACTGGAGCTTTATGTGGCCTCACTTAATAACTATTTTCCTAAGTAATGTGATGCTCGGATAGTAGCTTTAGTTGGTCGTTATTCATAGTGTGAGAATAGGTTATGGGTAAAAGTCTCTCTTAAACTGTGTTTATCTGTTTTGGTCAATGTTGTATAAAAACAGTCCGCTGGTAAAGAGGTAATTTAAAGATAATTTTACCAATCCATAGAGGTTCAAACTATTACAAAGTAATAGCTATCAATACATCAATTTCATACGTGTGTTTAGATTATATTGTCTTTTTACCAATTACTTGCATTATGGTACAAATGTTTTATTATGAGGAAGTCTTGAGGAAGTCTCAAAGCATTGTTCTGTTGTGTTTGTCTCTGGCACCAATTTCTTCATAAACTTCTAGGTTGATAATGTTTGTATTACTCTTTAAGAAGGTTCTACAAATATTATGTGTAAGATCCTGATGTGAAATAATATGAAATGATATACTCTGACTAGGAAGCTTTTTAAGGTAGCGGGTTGTGGGATAAAGAAGCAGGTTTCCCACATGTAGCAGTGCTACTTTATTCTAATTTAATACATAAAAATACGAGCCAAATTATAATTTGTATTCATTATTAAACTACTAGCGACTTGCCCGTCAAAAATGACGGGACAATAAAATTGTAAGGCAGGTAATGCTGTTTGCCACAGACATGAATTTTTTTGATGGTCTAACATCCTTCGGCGCTCATTGCGAGCCTCGCGCTGAGCGCTCATTGCAAGCCTCTTGGTTGTTGTATATTTTTTTATCAGAGGCGCTTTTGCTGTCATTGTAAGGTCTGCGCTGATCTTTCTGAGCTTATTGCAAGGCTGTGAGGCGCGCAGTGAATGGCTTTTGCATTTATTGCGATAGTGTTTTTTTTTGTTTATATGTATTTTTGTAGGCTAATTAAATAAGTAATAAATTAATACATTAATATACTTTACCCATTTGTAAGTAATATATGCAGGAAGCATTCTGGTGAAGAGCTGGCAATCTGTTTTGATGTTCCTGCAGCATACAATGTCGGTTTGCACTGTTGCTGACCTGAGGTGTAAGTGTCAGCAATGTGTGGAGTGTAAATAGGCTGCGTGCGTGAGGGAAAGCCGTTAGGGTAGCTGTGTACTTCTGCATTGTGTAAGTTAGTGTTGTAAAATGGCGGCGAATGTGTATGTGGTACGCGGGTGTGGAGGATTTAGCGTCCTTGCTAAAAGTGTATCTTGTACCTAGTACGGCTTTTTGGAAAAGCCATATGTGGTGTTTTGCGGCTTTAGGGTCTTGTAGCCTGTGGTAACTTGTCTTCCTTGAATGGTAATTCAGGACTTCCTAAAACAGGCCTTTGTAGGAGGGCTGAGAATCTTTACTTCCCTCCCACAATGGCTTAAGGAAGTCATGGACAGGATGTGATGTAAATTACATCATCTTAACTAAGGATATATCCAGGCAGGAAACTGGTGCTGCTTCCTGTTTTCTTCCTTGGTGGTGAGGGTGAGGAGGTGATTTCAATGGTCTGACCGTGGGTAAGATCAAGCGTTTGGGGAAGGGAATTACTATATATATATATATAGGTAGATAGATTTAAAAGGGGGTGTTGCTCCGTGGGTCTGGGCTGTTGTGTTTTTAATACATTTATAGTATTGTGTTATCTGCCTTTTAATAAATACCTTTTAATGTAGACGAACCTTGTGTAATATTAATTTGGTGATACACCACATTTGGCGACCACGAATTTTAGACTTCTACAAAGGTTATTTATGAGGTAATATCACATTAATAGATAGTCAGATTTATTTTATTTTTTTTTGGGGGGGAAGGAAAAAAAGTACTCTGTCTAATTATCCTCTGCATGGGAAATCAAGTGCTGATTGTGTGTGGGGTCTAGGTTAAGCCTCCATTTTTAATATATATCGTACTAGCTTCTGAGTTGAGTTTTGTTCGTACTAGCTTATTTTGATACATAAAACAAATATATATCATCAGGTTGTTTTTGTGGGTTTATCTGAGTTGAGTTTTTTTTTTGTGCTTTTGACTATCAAAGTACAGGCATAGGCCTGCATTTGAATAAGGCTCCATGTGGCTTCTTTGTGTATTTAAATGCTAATTCAAGTCTCCATTTTTAATATATATCGTACTAGCTTCTGAGTTGAGTTTTGTTTGTACTAGCTTATTTTGATACATAAAACAAATATATATCATCAGGTTGTTTTTGTGGGTTTATCTGAGTTGAGTTTTTTTTTGTGCTTTTGACTATCAAAGTACAGGCATAGGCCTGCATTTGAATAAGGCTCCATGTGGCTTCTTTGTTTTTTTTTAAAATGCTAATTCAAGCCTCCATTTTTAATATATATCGTACTAGCTTCTGAGTTGAGTTTTGTTCGTACTAGCTTATTTTGATACATCAAACAAATATATATCATCAGGTTGTTTTTGTGGGTTTATCTGAGTTGAGTTTTTTTTTTGTGCTTTTGACTATCAAAGTACAGGCATAGGCCTGCATTTGAATAAGGCTCCATGTGGCTTCTTTGTGTATTTAAATGCTAATTCAAGTCTCCATTTTTAATATATATCGTACTAGCTTCTGAGTTGAGTTTTGTTCGTACTAGCTTATTTTGATACATAAAACAAATATATATCATCAGGTTGTTTTTGTGGGTTTATCTGAGTTGAGTTTTTTTTTTTTTTTTGTGCTTTTGACTATCAAAGTACAGGCATAGGCCTGCATTTGAATAAGGCTCCATGTGGCCTCTTTTTTTTTTCTCTTCTTTCTTTTTCTTTCTCTAGTCCTTTATCATAGTACAGGCCTGGAAAAAAAATAATAATAAATAAACCATTTTAAATATTATATATATTTATATATATATATATATATATTATTTCAGGCGTGCATTTTAATACACTATAGGCTTCCATACCTTATACATTTTGGGTGTCTTGCATATCCTCGTTCGGGTTTATCTCCTACCCTGCAGGCCTTGCTATTATATTTTAAGTTAATTAGCAAGTATTACCTTCACCATACTAAGGTAAGTATAATTTGCATTGTGGGTACTAATCTATTTTTACACCTGGCCTACTGAATAGTCATCAACTATTGTTGGCTACTCAGAAGCATGCTACTTTAGTCGCAAATTGATTTGGATTCTTACTTGGGTGAGTAAAAGAGTAGAAATGTCTTTTCAAGGGGCCAAATACTTTCCCACAGAAGTGCGTGAGTACTTTAGGAAACATATTCAAAAACATGATGGTCCATATGAGCTTCCAGAGCCAGCAAACCCAGACAGTGGAAAAGAGAAGAGATTAATGGATGTTCTAAAACAAATTGTAAATAACAAAAAGTATAGAACAAAGAAGAGAAAAAGTTTGGTCACACAAGCTGTTGTAGCCACAATAGGAGGCCTAATAGACTTAGTTGTAGAATTACGGCAGCATAATTTGGAAACAACAAATAAAATGGAGGAAGCAATGGACAAAAGGGATTGTTTAAAAATTGCAGCTTTGAGAACAACTACAATTGTGGGGGAACTAGAAAGGGAGTTAGGGGAAATAGAGGAACAGAGGGATGCTTATGGAGTAAAAATAACAGAACTTCAAAACATAATAATGGACTATAAAAATAAAACAAAGTTAGAAGGGATAAAAGGAGTCAGAGACATTGCCAAAATATATCCAGATCTGGATATGTTCGTGGCACAAAATAAAGAACCAGTGCCGAAAATGAACCAAGATAGAAAAGATTTCTTATGTTATTCTGTTCCACAAGTAGATACCATACCACAAGCACCAGTTATTGTTTCAGAATTATTTAATGCAAGGCAAACACCTACAGGATTTTCTATGCAGACTCGACCGATGTCTATGGCAGATAAAGACAATTTCCAGAAATGGTGGGGAAGTATGCCAACTAACAACTTTAATACATTTACACATTGGTTTATGAGGGGAGCAGATAGAGCTAAAAAAGGAGGTCTTAACTTAGAGGAATGGACAGAACTGTTAGAATACGCTATGGGTCCTTTGGCTAGTAGACTATTGGGATTTAATAACAGTGTGTCTGATCAGGCAGGAAGAATTGCTGCAACTAATTTCTATCTACTTAGCATAGAGAAAGAAATAGCAAATATTACCATGAGGCCAACAGATGGTCCTAGAGAGGTAGCTCAAAGGATATTTTTTTGGTATACTCTACGACAACCTCAACAGCCTCTAGTGCTGGGCTCACCAGAACATATAGCAAAAGTAATGGAAGCCCTTCCCCGGGAGTGTCAAGAATTTATCAGGCTTTTTGATCCAACACCAACAGACTTGGAAATGGTACTAACTAGAGCTGATAAGTGGTGGATCAAGCATCCTTTCACAGAACAGGCCTGCTCTGTTTCAGCTGTAAGAACATTTAAGGTTGAGTCTGGTAGAGATATAGATGGTAAATGGAGAAACCAGACGTGGGATGTACCCCAGAACAAGAAGGATGATCAAAACTGGAGACCAAAACAGAACTTTGACAAAAGATGGAGAGATCCACCTAGGGACTATAGAAATAGGGATGGCAGCAACTGGAGGGCTAATCAGGAGGGAGAGAGAAACGGTAACATGGGCTATTGGGAACTCAGGAGACAGAAGGATAGGATAGAAGAGGAAAATCACATACTTAAAAACAAGGTAGCTGAGTCAGAGAGGAAATTGAAGGAAAGTGAGGCAAAGATGCAATATAGTGTTATAAAAGAGGGACGGAGTAGAAGTGAGTCACAATGACAAATCCCAACCCCTGCGCCTCAGCATCTCATTCACTCAGCTAATTTAACCATGGATGAGGCAGGTCGGCCTACCATTTATACAGTCATCGCAGGGGTAGGGAAAAATATGTTGGTAGATACAGGAGCAGCAGTTACAATGACCAACAGGGTCAAAAATGGGGATTCTTCAGTAAATATTATGGGAGTTACTGGGAATCCACAGGAGGTTAGAGCAGGTCTAATTGATGTAGCAGTCGGAGGAAAAACAATACAAGTAGAAGCAATAGTGGGTTGGCCAGAGGAAATATTGGGAATAGAAGCTTTAAAAAAAGGAAATTTCATTGTAGATCTTGCCAATTTTTGTTTGTGGAAGACAGAAAAGGTGAATCAGGTAAGTACAGAGTTGACGAAAGGGGTTGTGCTCCCAATGGCATATATTGTCTCTCCGATAAAAAGTCTGGAAAAAAACAAACTGAAACTAGACGGACAACCAGAATGGCTGCAGAAGCTAATCCAAGACATACCTGTTTGGGCTACAGATAAATTAGACTGTGGAAGAATGAAAGGAATGGTCTTGTTGGAAGGAGGAGACCCACAATGGCAAAAGCAATATCCAGTCCCAAGAGAATCAGTGGCATCAATCATTGAGATGATAGAAATGCTGGAGAGACGTGGAATAATTAAATCTGGAAATGGGTATGCATGTAACTCACCATGTTGGCCTGTGAGAAAAGCTGTGTTAAAAGGGAATGGAGATGAAAAAGCAGCCTCATCATGGAGACTTACCATTGATTACAGGGCCGTGAACAAACTTGCAAAAAGAATGGCCCCTGTTGTTTCTGTTTATTGTGAAATGATGTCCAAAATTTCACCAGAAATGAAAGTATTCAGTGTAATAGATGTGGCCAATGGATTTTGGTCAATTCCTTTAGCTGAAGAATGCCACTACCGGACGGCGTTCAACTGGGAGGGCCGACAATATGCTTTCACAGTATTACCACAGGGATATTGTGACTCCCCAGCTATTTTTCACACATACATGAAAAATGCATTGACAGCTTTCCCACGTCCAGATCGTATCATTCAATATGTTGATGATGTCCTCTTACAATCCCCGAACATGGAAGAACACAAAGAAGACCTGGCAATATTATTACAATGCATACTGGAAGCTGGACTTAAGCTAAATGGGGCAAAGGCACAATTGGCATGCCAGAAAGTCAACTTCTTAGGAGTAATCATATCAGGAGATGGACGATCAATTGATCAAGACAGGGCCAAAGTTATTGCTCAGTTACCCATTCCTACAGACCGTACAGCGCTCCAATCATTGCTTGGAATAATGGGATTTTGTCGTGAATTTACCCCACGATATGCTCAACTGGCACAACCCCTTTATGAACTCCTGAGAGCACAGAATTGGGATTGGACAGAGGAACACACATCAGCAGTACAAAAATTGAAGGCTGAACTAGGGAGTGCACCAACTCTGGCATCTCCAGACCATGAAAAAGAATTTAGACTATATCCGATTACAATGCCAGATTCACAAGGAGCAGTCATCACTCAACTGTGGGGACATGCAGAACGTCCAGTGGCTTTTGGATCTCAGATGCTGTCTGCCGTAGAGCTGAAATTTGGATGGTGTGAGAGATTGATCTTAGCAGCATACTGGGCAATTAGAAGATTTAAATACCTATTTGGCACACAGACGATAATAATCTGTACACATCATACTCCATTGCAGATCCTCAGACAAGGCAGCCTGGCAATCAGCCACATCAACAATGCCCGCATTCAGAAATGGACTATGGCACTGCTCGCTGATAACATTTCAACTCATGCCTTAAGAGAACCAAAAGAATGGGTGGCTGGAATTTGCATAAAGGGAGAAGCTCATGAATGCCAGATCTATCCTGAATCAACATGCCACGCGGTGTTCAAAGATGCCACTCATCTTGTGATGACCTCAGATCCTGTATGGTATACTGATGGCAGCTGTCACTATGCACAAGGAAAAAGAATATCAGGAATGGCCGGAGTAAAAATGTTGGGTAAAGATATTATAAAAGAATTTGGATTTAGAATCAAAGCATATTCAGCACAATATGCAGAACTGGCTGCAGTCATTGAAGTACTTCAGCAAGAGTCTGGAAGAAGTGACATATTGACAATTGTTTTGGATAGTGACTGGGTGTTCCGAGGCACATGCCTTCTGCTAAAATGGTGGGATAGTAACCAATTCCTTGCCACAGATGGATCCCCTGTTAAGTTCCAAGATCTATGGCAGATGGTAGAAAAGTTATCACAAAATTTCAAAAGAATTAACATGATCAAAGTACGGGCACATAAAAAGACAGGGCCACACCGAGAGGGAAACTACCTTGCTGACCGGTATGCAAAAGAGGCAGCTGTCCAAGCGGAAGACTGGAAACCACCCACAAAAAACACATTACAAATAGCTTCTACTACAAGGAGCAAATCTACATTTATTTCAATTAAGATGAAGCAACTGCAGGAATTACAAGATCAAGATGAGGAACTAAAAGATATTCGGGAGAAATTACAAAAGGGAGAAGAAGTGATATACGGGGGCAAAAAAGTGATGGAGGAGCAAGGGCTAATATGTATATCAGAAACCGGGGAACCGATTTGGATTGTACCACAACAAGTGAGAAAAGACTTACTCCGATGGATACATGGATCACAAGCAGGAGGACATCCAAAGATCAGAGAAGCAAAAGAGAGGATTCGACATTTGGGATGGTGGATCGGGCAAAACAAGGATCTTGAAGAATTTGTGGATAGTTGTATTATATGTGCAAGATTTGACCAGTCCAACAGGAAAAGAAGGGGAGAATTAATGAGACAGACACTTGTAGGCCCATGGGAAAGAATTCAAATTGATTACACCGGACCATTGCCAACAACCACAAGAGGAAATAAATATATTCTCATGATAGTAGATAGCTTCTCAAGATGGATGATCGCAATCCCAACAAGAAACTGTACAGCACTAACCACAGCCAGGAAATTAGTAAGCGATGTACTGACAGTGTGGGGAATTCCAAAAGTCCTTGATTGCGACAATGGAGCGGCATTCATAGGAAATGTAATGAAGGAACTTTGTAGGATGGTGGGTATTGAACTGAAACACCATATCCCATACCATCCACAGGCAGCAGGTCAAGTTGAGCGAATGAATGGCACCATAAAAAGAGAGCTGAAAAAGCTGGTGGCAGAACATGGGCAAGCTTGGGACATATACATACCTTTAGTATGTGCCCGACTTAGATCAAGGCCCTGTAGATCAACAGGATTTTCACCGTATGAAATTTTAATGGGTAGACCAATGCCCTCCTGGAAAAAACTGGATGACAATACCTCCACCTGTAGCTTTACAAACCGCTGCAATCACAGATCAATGGGTAAAGGAGTTGGCCACACACTTGGAAATTGTTCATAAATCTGTGGCTGTGGAAGATGAAGAACAATACCAACATCGAAAGCGATGGTATGATGCAGCAGGGGATCTGACATCATATGAGGCAGGGGACAGAGTTATGGTGCAGAATCAAGATGAACACCTTCCTTGGGGAAGAGCAAAATGGAAGGGACCATATACTGTAGTAGATAAATTAGGGACCTCTGTATACTTGGTTGATCACACAGAGAAAGGAGAAGTCTGGCTGCATGCATCACAGCTTAAAAGATTTAGGAAGGACAAAATATGGAATAGAGGTTAAGTACAAATTGAATAAATACATACACATTGTTTTTTTTTTTATTATTTATTTTTTTATTTAGTTTTTTTTTTTTTTTCTTCTGTTTGTGTATGTATATGTCTCTAATGCTGTTTTTATTTTTTATGTATATGTTTCTAATGATGGAATCTAGTGTTCCCACAGAGCAAGGCTGTATAAGAATGAAGATGCGTGTCAACAGAAGATTGTGGTGGATCTTTGTTACAGGATGGATAAGTATAAGCTGTATCACAGTAGGAATGGGGAGACAGGCAATAAGGCCAGAAGATACCGCAAATAAGGGAAAGAGTTTGAAAAGATTGGAGTTACATTATGTTCAAGCAGATAGATTTATTTGGCCCAGGGAATTGGAAGTAAAAGAGGGTGGAGGGTTACAAGTAAACATTATTTTGCCACATAATAGTACCAGGGGATTAGCTCTTAGAGCTCCAATAAAAAGTATAGAGGGACATAACTGGGAATGGGTTATAAGATATGGACAGATAATGAATACAGGAAACTTTAAAGGAAGGACTAAAATAACAACAAAGGTACAAGGGAGGGTTACAAATATTACAGTAGTAGTGAGTAACTTAACATTAGAAGAAGGTGGAGAATGGGACGCTGCAGTTATAGCTGCCCAGCCTGACCTAGAGGAATTCTGCAATTTTGATACTGGAAAGGGGTGTGTTCTAACAATAGATGAAGTATTTGTCTCTGTAAAGGAACTGCAACGTTGTAAAGATCAGAAGAAGGTACCATGGCCAATAGGCGGATTGGTGGTGGTACCAACACATGAAACAGTTGTGCAAGGGGTTGGGTGGACTTACTACCCAATAATTCTAAATTTTAATGATTTTTCTATTCCTCCAAAGTGCCCGGAATCACAGCGGCAGTGGTTTAAGCAAAGTATACAAGAGACCATCATTGAGTGGACCGGAGCAGGGAGTCGAGAAAAACGGGACACACTTGCAGCCCTTTTAGGAGGAGTCGGAACTGGATTGGGAGTATGGAATTCAGCAGACATCATTGGACTGAACAGCAGGATAAACTCCCTTACTGATGGCATGGGACATGCTATGAAAACAGGTGGAGTAGCTGACTCCCTTATAGTGAGTAGACTGACAGACAATGTTGATGACATACACACCATTGCCAACAACCTGCATCTAGTTGAGGAAAATATTGCTTCCATTGCTAACAGCATTAAGAATGAAATAGTTGGAACTGCCATTTTCTGTTCTATGATTGGAGGAAAACTGTTGGCAGATTTAAAGGAAACTATTAAAGACATCCAGGAAAACAAGTGGGCAAGACAAATCAATGCAACAAGGATTATCACGTCATTAAAAAGAAAAGGAGTGGACATCACTGAGGACAATCTTAAATACAGCTATATTGAAGGCCCAGATCAATGGATGCCACATGGACTACAATCTGGGACAATAGGACTAATCCTGGCAATTCCCCGCTGGGAGGGGCAGGCAGAGCAACTGAACTTCATACATAGCATTGGCACGTTAAGTGATGGAATCTACAGGCAACACTTCCCATCAAAAAGACTGGCCACTATTACAGGATTGGAGATGGATGAAAGCTGTTGCAGGAAATCTCAACACCGATGGCTGTGCAGTTGTGTTTGGGAGAAAGGAGCTGAGGAGGATGGCTGGGTGCAGTTGATAAAAGAAAACCTGGTGCAAGAGGTGATCCGCATAGGGGACATTGCATGCTTTATCGGCCACTCTGAATATAGGACAGTTGATGAAATATGTTTGGTGGAAGAAGGGTCTTGTATCATGGTAACCACTACTATACATGTAGGAACTCATACACTATTTCCATCAAGAAACCTTACCACTGAAATTATCAATTTTACTGCAAATGCAGATTGGACAAATTTGACAATGAAGCTTTTTCCCCCAATTCCAAAGCTTACCCTGGAACTTCATGAGTTAGTAAAACGTACCAAACAACAACTACACCCCATCAGCTTACTGCTGGAACAACAGAAAAAGGAAATAGAAATTACTACAAAAAACGTTGAGCATCCCTGGTGGGGAATTCTTACCAATGCAGAGACACATCCAGTCCTACGAACACTGTCGCTGGTACTCATGTTCATTCAAGTATTAACGACAATTATAATAATATACTTTTGTGTGGCAATGAAACAAATGAGGAAGAAACTTGCAAGGAGGATATATAATAATGAAATTTAAATGTTTTTATTTTTTATTTTGTGTTTTTTTTTTCTCTTCTTTCTCTCTCTCATCTCTAAATTCTGTTTTTTGTGTAATATGTGGATTGACAGCAATAGGAAAGTACAGGAGAACTTATGTCGCTGAGGGAACTATTCCGGAGGGACGGTGGGTTGAATTTCTCCTGTATATCAGGTTTTTGCTCCCACTAGGTTCTCCTGTACTAGAGGGATAACTAGAAAACTGAGCAACATAGAAGAAGAAAAAGTGAGGGAATGTGGTAACTTGTCTTCCTTGAATGGTAATTCAGGACTTCCTAAAACAGGCCTTTGTAGGAGGGCTGAGAATCTTTACTTCCCTCCCACAATGGCTTAAGGAAGTCATGGACAGGATGTGATGTAAATTACATCATCTTAACTAAGGATATATCCAGGCAGGAAACTGGTGCTGCTTCCTGTTTTCTTCCTTGGTGGTGAGGGTGAGGAGGTGATTTCAATGGTCTGACCGTGGGTAAGATCAAGCGTTTGGGGAAGGGAATTACTATATATATATATATAGGTAGATAGATTTAAAAGGGGGTGTTGCTCCGTGGGTCTGGGCTGTTGTGTTTTTAATACATTTATAGTATTGTGTTATCTGCCTTTTAATAAATACCTTTTAATGTAGACGAACCTTGTGTAATATTAATTTGGTGATACACCACATAGCCTCCTTTTTTTTTGCAGAGGTCCTGGGTGCCCCCCTTGCTGTGGATAAGCATTTTATGTCATTTTTTGTTTGTATTTATTGTTTTTTTTATGTTTTCAGTTGCGCGCGGTTCGGCCGTTAAGGTCGTAACTTTGCGAGTTCGTAATGTTTTTTTTTCTAAGTCCCGCGGCTCATATTTTTTTGTGTAAGTGTATTTTTTTGTGTAAGTCTGTATTTAGTATACTTATTTAGTATATTTAGTAATTGCGTGTTATATGTTTTTTTTCAAGTCCCGCTTCTGTGGGTGTTTGTAACCGCTTGTGAGGCAGCGTAGAGCCTCTACCTCCACTCATTGCAGCCGACGTTGGAGCCTCCACCTTCCGCAAATGCGGCCCCTTTTCACGAGGATTCGGATTTGTGGCTTCGCGAGGGACGCGGTTCTTGCCCGCTCCCTTTGCGATCTCGCAAAGCATGACGACGTTTCGGAGTTTGACAACTATTATATGTGATAAGTCATCTTTTCATCAGCTATTGGCCTCTAAAAGTTTGTTGTGATACAATATGGATAATGCTAAATAGTGGTCATAAAAGATGCACTTGAATAGCCTAGGGCAGCATAAGACAACAAACAATACTTTACTGATCTTTTTCTGGACCGGTGTGCAGATTCCTGTTTTATCTGCTACGCTATTTGAAGGAGGGCCTTGTTATTGATTTCAAAGTCAAGTAAATAAAGTGCTTTCTCTGAAGTACCCAACAAAACTGAAAACTCGCAAACTTACAGACTAAGGGTATGGGTGAGGTATAGAAAGGTGAGGTACATTATATTGAGTAAATTATGGCTGA
Source organism: Discoglossus pictus (assembly GCA_027410445.1). NCBI lineage: Eukaryota > Metazoa > Chordata > Amphibia > Anura > Alytidae > Discoglossus > Discoglossus pictus. Next base: position 464,924,402 of record CM050163.1, on the reverse strand, counting down.
AGGTGATATTCTTCTTTAAATAGATGAGCTTTTAGTGAGGTTATGAAGGATTTGAGGCAGGAGAACAGAGGCAGCATGAAAAAAGTCCTAAAGGCGGGAATGAGAGGAGGTGACAAGAGAGGAGGAAAGAAGAATGTCATTAGCAGAAGGGAAGAGGACAGTTAGGAGAGTATTTAGCAAACATAGCAGATATTGAAGAGGGTGCATTATTACTGATGGCTTTATATGTTAGGGTCAGGATTTTAAATTTTTTCTGGAGGCTATGGGAAGCCAGTTGAGTGACTGACAGAGAGGTGCTAAAGACAATGAGTGATGAGTATGGTAGATGAGTCTAGCATTTCATTATTGACTGAAGTGGAGAGAGATGGCTGATGGTTAGGCCAGCAAGTAGAGAGTTGCAGTAGTCGAGGCAGAGAGTGTATTGGAAATTTGGTTATGTCTTGCGAGAGAAAGTGATGTATATTGGAAATGTTTTTTAAGTGAAAATGACAAGATTTAGTCATGGATTGTATGTGAGGAATGAAAGGGCAGGATCCAGTAGAACCCAAAGACAACGGGCCTGAGAGGTGGGCGTGATGATGGTATTGTCAACGTGAGAGATATCTGAGGAGTGGAAGAGTGGAAGCTGTGGAAGAGGGTGGGAGATTAGGAGTTGATGGGCAGACATCTAGGAAGATATGCTAGAGAGGCAGTTGGCAACATGAGTTAAAAGAGAGGGGGATAGTTCTGGTGCAGAGAGGTAAATTTGGTTGTCATCAACATACAGATGGTATTAAAATCTAAAAGCCTTTATTAGGGTACCAAGCGAGGAAGTGTAGATGGAGAAAAGGAGGGGATCAAGGACAAAACCTTGAGGTATGCCAACAGAGGGCAAGGAAATGAAGAGGAGACAGAGAGGGACACATTAAATGCTCAGTTTTCTAGATATGATGTGAACCAAGAGAAGACAGTGTCATCCTCAGTTACAGGGTCAAAGTTGTCCATTATGGACGAGGGAATGGGTAAGGATGAAGGCTGAGTGTTGTCAGTTTGTTGAGAGGAGAGTGAGTTAGGGCCACCCTCAGAGGAGAGATCATTACGGATGTTTTCAAGTTTATTATTAAAGTAGCTAGCAAAGTCTTTGGCTGTGAGACAGGAAAGGGGAGGAAGTTGGTGGAGGTCAGTGAAGGGTGTTGAATGTGACGAACAAGCATTTGGGATTGGAGGCTAAATTGGATATCAGTTAGCAATGTTTGGCAAGATTGAGGGTATAGTGATAGGAGCATAGAATGAACTTGTAGTGGAGGAAGTCTGCTGAGGTTCGAGACTTCCTCCATGGTCATTCAGCAGTGTGGGTGTATCTCTGGATGAAGTGTGTTTTGTGTGCCATGGTTGTAAGTGAGAGCGAGGGTGTCTAACTGTAGTTATGGGAGCAAGGCAATCAAGGGTTGAAGTTAGAGTCAAATTGTAAAGTGTGGTGGCAATGTCACTTGTGTGGGGGCAAGTGAAGGTGGCGAGCAGACAAGGAAGGGGTTGTAGCACGACAGAAAGATATTGTCGGTCAAGTGCTCGGTGTGGCGCGGCTGAAGGTTAGGAGATGGTATCAGAATAATGGAGTGGGAAGATGATAAGGTTGCATATAGTGCAGAGATTAGTAGAAACGAGGTCAAGGGAGTGGACATCATGGTGAGTTAGGGATTCTGTCCATTGTGAGAGGCCAAGGGAAGAGGTAAGTACAAGTCGTTTTACCGCGGTAAGGGAGGAGGGAGTGTCAATGGCAATTTTGAAATCTCCAAGAAAAAGTGAAGTTATGTTGGAAGAGAGAAAGCGAGGAAGCCAGGCTGCAAAATGGTCCAGTAATTGAGAGGCTGGTCCAGGGGGACAGTAGATGACAGCAACTAGCAAAGAGATGAGTGAGAAGAGGCAAATAGTGTGAACTTCAAAAGATGAGAATCAAAAGGAGGGAACTGGGGGAATGCAGTTAAATGTGCAAAGAGAAGAAACTAATATGCCCATACCCCCATCACAGTATACTGTGAGGAAAACTTAAATCACATAGTATTAAAAAGGAAAACTGCTGGCCACTGTGCACAGTTATGTTATTTAAGCCAATTGCTGTTCAGAGCCCTTTATTCGGAGAAACTCACACCACAAACCCCGTTAACCTACACAATTAAGTAGTATGTTAGGCCCTTTACACTATTCTTATGTACAAAGCATTCCCTATCTGGAAACTCTGGGACCCGTTTAGTTACAAACAAATATGTTTTTAAAAGGAATTTGTGTTTGCTATAGCATCTTGCACTTAATTGGTATTGTATGCATACATTGGGGTGTAACTGTCATTCACAGCAGGCATAAGGATGTGGTAGAAAGTTGTCCAAAGTATTTGAACACCATCCATCCACATATTTATTCTTTAAGGTGATTATACATTTTGTGTAGTACAAAAATTCACCTATTTCCCCATAAGTACTATTTTGTGTTTTTCCATCTTCACATTCAAGAATAATAAATATGCTTCTCCTTGCTTATTAGTTACTGCTGTTGATGTTACCAAATTATACCCTGTCTTTAGGTCTAGGATATGAAGAAGCGTTGCAGCACAACAATCTTGAGATAATCACAGATTTTTTAAACACAGTAATGCCTTTATATGTAGTCATTACACTTTGTATTTATAGTGAAACAGTGAATAATTTAAATAAAACTAGTGGTAAAGTAAATACATTGTTGTTCTCAGCAGCTAAAAAGCACGCACATGGGTATATTTGTTTAGTTAATGCAATAAACTCCTGAGACCTTGCAAGAGGTTACGAGGAAGCCTTGGATTGTCAATGTGCTCCAGATTTATCAATAAAGATTGTACCAGTTGTGTGCACTAATTAATGCATATGTACCTGTAAATCTACTAAAGGCCTTTATTCTCCTCCAATATAACAGGAAGTTGATATTCTAATCAAAAATAAACAAGCCTCATGCAAAACCTTCTGTATATATTTAAGAATAGGCAGCCTGAGCACTGGGCCTCTCACAGGTGCAGGGCCCCTGCGCATTGCACCACCTGCACATCGGTACACATTGCAGGAAACGTGAATGATTTAGATAAAACTAGTAAATAAGTGTACCCACTGTACTCTATTCTACTTTGTAAACAGCCAAAATGTTGGCCCTTTATAAATAGACAAAAACAAAGTCAGAGGTATTTAGAGAATGAACAATATCTCAGTAGGTTTGTTCTATAGGTCTCGTTACCTACTCAGAGAGCCGCCTCTTTTAGCTCACTTGTGCCCTTCATAGGGAGAAATATCCAGTGGAATATCAGTCAAAAGAGTGATCCAGCCTAATATAACTGGCAGCTATATCCTAAAGATGAGAAACCGCAAACCCCAGAGAAGAAGACAAAGAGTAATCACATATATAGTTGTGAGCGTACGAGTTGTTGCTAACGCTGCGGGCTCGCTCCGCGAGTCGCGGCCCTCGCAAAGCGAGGGCCGCGACTTGCGTAGCGAGCTGCGGCCCTCGCGTAGCGAGCCGCGGCCCTCGCGTAGCGAGGGCACTGCCCGAGGGTCTCAGTTGCTGGCATGGAGCGCCGTAGGCGCTCCATGCCAGCACCTGAGGACCTCGCAAAGCGAGGGCCGCAGTTGCTGGCATGGAGCGCCGAAGGCGCTCCATGCCAGCACCTGCGACCGTCGCAAAGTTCACGTCGCAACCCAAACAGTACGACACACACATTACGACACTCGCAAACAACATACGACACACGTTCACACACATTACGGACTTGCAACACTCGGACGCAACTCGCGAACATTACAAAATGTAAAACACAATACATACACACACCACATACATAAAAAACTTACCTACACCAAGAGGGAGCACCCAGCACCTCAAAAATACAACTTACACCTCGATTTTACTCGAAATAAAACAGTTTACAGACTAAAAAAAAATCGAAGCGAGAGAAAAAATGGCCGCCGAACAAAACGAAAACGAGGCTACAGCACTCTAAACTCGCAAAACACCACAAGAAACTCGCAAAACACCACAAAACACCTACGGATATTCCGATACAAACGTATACCACACATTACTCGCCATTTTACGCCAATGCGGAAGTACACGACAACGGTTTGGGCTCGCGCACGCACACTATTACACTGCACACATTCATCACGCTTACACAGCAGATCCACACCACTAATGCTGCAGCAACATCAAAACACATTCACAGCTCTTACACACAATGCTTTAAAATAGGTAAAGTATATTCATTTATTAATGTATTATATATTTCATTATTACACACTAAACAGCATTAGCTACCTTACAATTTCATTGCCGTCATTTTTTGACGGGCAATTCGCTAGTAATAATAATAATAGCAATGATTGTTTCAGTGCGTAGAGAATAGTTGAAAAACAGTGAAGCAAATATCAGTAAATGAGAATTAATTTTCTAGGAAAATTAAACAGAAACAAATAGTGTGTATATATATATATATATATATATATATATATATATATACGTGTATTTAATTTCGTTTTAAAAACTGAAATCCTACAAATTAAGGCATGTTTTTTAACTATTAAACATAGTTCAAGATCTTTAATTAATTGCAAATAGGAAATGACTTAGAAACATATTCACTTGTTCATAAAAAATCATAAATAATCGAAAATCAGTTATATATCATTAACAGAAGCAAACTAAAAGGAATGGCTTGAAAATGCTATTATTATAATTATGTCTCATCAGTAGAAATGGCAGCAAAGCATAGTATATCAAAACTTCAATGCTTATGAAGTACCATTTATTCATATTACAATATATAGATCATTTAATATTCAAATTTATATTTGCATCATTACAAATTTCTGGTGGTGGATACACAAAAATTTGGATGAATAATAATAGATACCCCTGATGCCCCCTGTCTATTACAGTGATGTATGCAATGTTAGAAACATCTTTTAACCAATACTACCACTAAGCCTGCTTGTCAAGATCAAGCAATCCCTAATCCTATTTATTTAAATCTATAATTATCTCATATGAGGCTAAGAGTATTACATGGGGAAATAAAGTTAGAGATGATACATTTTCTTGTCTGTCATAATTCCTTGTGAGAGCTGTAAATGACAAGTTATCCTATTTGTACTATAATCAATAAAGCCTGTAGTTTAGTTATATTTCTATGGAGATATTTACAGTGAGCTCATAAAACACTTGCAGATGATAGACATTATAACTTAAGTGATGTAATGGGTCAATATGAAATAAAGTATGTTATCTGTTGACTGTACTTGTAAGATCTAAAGCCAGAGGACTAATACATAATGAGCAGGATACGTAGTGATGGTGTCCATGAGGGTTGGTGTCCAAAAAGAATTGTCAGAGAAGGAGGGTGAGGTATCAAAAGCTCAGAGTTGTACAAGCAAACATTCATCATCAGGGAGGTTAGTTTGAAAAGGTGAGGAAGGGTTCTCAATAACTCAGCAAAATTGTAAGAAGCACAGGTTGAAGTATACAGCAAATCAGACAATGGCTGCATTGGTATGAGGCACTTTTATTTCAGACACTGGCTGAAGCAGGGGCCCCAGTGCTGTCTTCATTTTTTTTTTTTGTGTGTTTACATTTTTATTTTATTTTACCAGCCCCCTACATTAATTGAGCTTCGTATGGGGTGAAATTCATTAGTTGTTCAGCAGGTAGTGCTATCCCTCTCCTGACCTCACTTGTTTTTGGCTGGGAAGGGGATCCCGAATGACATGATGCACCTGACTTAATTCGGGATTCCCAGCCTCTGACAGAAGAAGTCCTGGAAGGGAGGGATAGCACTACCTGCTGAACTACCAACAAATTTCCCTTAAGATGCCCACAATAAGGTAGGGAGCCAAGGACTGGGGCATTGCACTACAGAAATACTAAATATAAATAAATAAAAAAATACATAATATATATGGCACTTAGGGGGGCCCAACACACAAAAATGTATACACAAGACCCTCCATTCACTAGCTCTGGGCTGATGCTATAGTGGCATTGTTGTGAGGCGCTTTGTTTTTTCAACAAGGGCAACTAGAAAAAAAGGCCCATGCCAGCAAATAGTTTCCTTTCTCTCAAAAGGAAAACAAGAAGGCATGAACTTCAAGAACATCAAGAAAACAAGAACAGTCAAGGATAGAGTGGACGTGAGGTGCATATAAAGACTATAGGGGTTGGTACATGGCAAGTGCTGGTGACCAACTGTCACTGGAGAACAGGTAAGTGGGATATGGGTTCTGCCAGTACTTTTAATAAGCCATACTACTAGCAATGTCATGGACCACTAAGCATATAAGTAAGGAAAGAAGAGATATACACAAAAGAAAGGCAAAATACGAAATGGAGAGACATTAGTAGGGGTTACCAGGATATACGAAGTGTGACGAGTAGTGTCAAGAAGAAAAAAGATGGTGGAGATGGATATAACACAACTACTGTATTGCAGCTGTATCATTAATTTCGACACCCTTTTGTGAGCCTTGAATTCTGTTTATTATAATCGTTTTTATTGAAGTTTTCAAGGATTTAAGGCAGGAGGATAGTGTGGTGAAGCGAGGCAAGGAGTTCCAGAGAATGGGGTCAGCGCAAGAAAAGTCCTGGAGGCGGGAGTGAGAGTAGGTGACAAGAGTGGTAGAAAAAAGAAGGTCGTTAGCAGAACGAAGAGGGTGTGTGGGGGAGTATTTGGAGATGAGAGCAGAGATGTATGGGGGTACTCTGTTGTTGAGGGCTTTATAAGTTAGGGTCAAGATTTTAAATGTATTCTGGAAGCTAAGGGAAGCCAGTGGAGTGATTGACAAAGAGGAGCTGCCGACACTGAACGATGTGTACGGAAGATGATTCTGGCGGAGGCATTCATTATGGATTGAAGTGGGTAGAGGCGAGTGGTGGGTAGGCCGACAAGGAGCGAGTTGCAATAGTCGAGATGAGAAATGATGAGAGAGTGTATTAGAATCTTAGTAGTGTCTTGTGTGAGGTAATGGCATATTTTGGATATGTTTTTTAGATGAAGGCAAGATTTAGTTAGTGACTGTATGTGAGGGATGAAAGAGAGGGCAAGGTCCAGTAGAACCCTGAGACAACGGGCTTGGGAGGTGGGAGTGATGATGGCATTGTTGACAGTGAGAGAGATGTGAGGAATTGAAGCTGTAGTAGAGGGTGGGAAGATTAAGAGTACAGTCTTAGACATGTTGATTTACTGATGGTGGTCGTACATCCAAGAGGATATACAAGAGAGGCAGTCGGAGACGTGTGCTAGAAGAGAGGGGCATAGATCTGGTGCTGAGAGGTAGATTTGAGTGTCATCTGCATAGAGATGGTACTGAAACCCGAAATAGTTTATTAGGGTACAGAGTGAGGATGTGTAGATGGAGTAGTGGAGGGGGCCTAGGACTGATCCTTGGGGTACAGCAATAGATAGGGGGTGAGGAGAAGACTAAGTGCCGGAGAAGGAGACACTAAAAGATCATTCTTGGAGGTATAATGAGAACCACGAGAGAGCAGTGTCTCGAATGCAGAGGGAGGAGACAATGTGGAGTAGAAGCAGATGGTCAACTGTGTCAAAGGCGGCAGAGAGATCCAGAAGAAGCAAAATGGAAAAGTGGCCTTTAGACTTGGCAGTGAGAAGGTCATCGGTGACTATTATGAGGGCTGTCTCAGTGGAGTGTTGGGGCCGAAAGCCGTATTGGAAGGTGTCCAGAAGAGAGTTAGAGGAGATGAAATTGGTAAGGCGGTTATAGAGGAGCGGCTCCAGCAGTTTGGAAGCCAGGGGAAGTAGAGAGATAGGGCGATAGTAAGATGCAACGTCATAATCGGATGAGGGTTTCTGAAGAGTGGGTGTATTAAGGGCATGTTTTAGAGAAAAATGGAAACGTGACAGTGTTTAGGGAAAGGTTGAAGATGTGTGTGAGAGCTGGGATTAGTAGTAGAGAGGGGAGGGATGAGGACAGGTAGTGAAGTGAGAGGATGATATTGGGATGGAGACTTCATCCTCTGTTGCAGGGATAATGTAGTTCAAAGTGGCTGTGGGATTGGGGAGGGGCGTGGACTGGGTATTGTTGGTTAGTTGAGAGGGTGGAGTGTGTGAGCCACAATGTGAGGAGAGTTCATTGCGGATAGTTGGAATGTTATGTGTAAAATGGTTGGTAAAGTCTTCCACCGTAAGACAGGAAGGGATGGTGGGAGGTAGTGGGCGGAGGAGAATATTGAAAGTGGCAAACATACATTTGGGGTTGGAGGACAGAGTTGATATTAGTGATGTGAAGTAGTGCTATTTGGCCATGTTGAGGGCGGAGGAGTGGGAGCGTAGCATAAACTTGTAGTGAAGGAAATCTGCTGTGGAGCGTGATTTCCTCCATAGTCGTTCAGCAGTGTGGGAACACTTCTGAATGTAACGTGTGTGTGTGCAATGTGTCATGGTTGTGGATGAGAATGAGGGCATCTGCATGTGGTTATGGGGGCAAGGGTGTCAAGGATAGAAGAGAGAGTAGATTTGTAGTGTGAGGTGGCCGAGTCAGGGCAGTTCTGGTCGGTGATAGTGCTGAGAAGAGGTTGGAGGACAGTGGAGAGCTGTGTAGGATCACATTCTAGCAGGTTTCTGTAGGTTATTGTGGCTGGGTTAAAGAAGAGTGATGAGAGGAAGATGTGGTGAGGTTGAAGGTAAGGAGGTGATGGTCAGGTAGAGGGAGAGGGTGGATGACTGGGTTGGAGGTAGGGCTAATATGGGTGAAAATAAGTTCAATAGAGTGTCCAGCATGGTGAGTTTAAGAATCTGTAAGTTGTGAGAGGCAGAGGGAAGATGTGAGTGCAAGTAGTTTGGCAGCTGCTGGGGAGGTGGGGGTGTCAATGGCAATGTTGAAGTCGCCAAGTATCAGTGTAGGAATGTTGGAGGAAAGAAAGTGTGGGAGCCAGGCGGAAAAGTGAGAGGGAGTCCCTGGGGGGCGATAGATTACAGCAACACATAGAGAGATAGGAGAGAAGAGGCAGATAATATGAACTTCAAAATATGAAAATTGGAGGGATTGGACAGGGGGTATGAGGTGATATGTACAGCGAAAGGAAAGTAATACACCCACACCACCACCTGGGGTCTAGGTGTGTGACTGAGGTGAAAACAACCATGCGAGAGTGCTGCAGGGGAGTCAGTGTCTGAAGAGGAGAGCCAGGTTTCAGTGAGAGCCAGTAGATTGAGGGAGTTGGTAATGAATAGGTTGTGAGTGAAAGTGAGTTTATTGCAGATAGAAAGTTAGAGTGGAAGGTTTGTGACAAGTGATGGGAATCAGATTATGGGTGTTTCGGGTGTTTGCTGCCTTGGGGCGGAGCATGGCTGAGAGCAGGTAGAAATGAGAGAGGGGCCTGGGTTAGGACATATGTCTCCAGCAGCCAGGAGAAGGAGGAGTGAGAGCGAAAGAGTATGGGAGTGGGACTTACAGTGATGTTTCTGCTTATGAGTGTTAGGGAAGGGATGAGATTGTGATTGGAGGAGGGAGAGTAGTTTGTGGGAGTAGAGGAGAGGAAAACAAGGAAGGTGAGATAGTTATAGTATGGGGGGCATGATATGAATAGGCTGCACATGAAAGTCTTAAGGAGAGGCAGTAGAAACACTTCATTACTGCCATACCTGAATGGGGTCTCGCCCTCAGAACTCCTAATGAACAGCTAAAGGAGAACCTCTCAGGCATCATACTCTGCATTTCATGTCTTGATCTGGCTTATGTCCCAGTTCAGAGGTGCAGCCATTAAAACTTTGCATTTCCAAGCCATATGTGCTGTCACAGATAACCTGATTAAATATAAGTAACCCTGTTGTCACGGACCCCTTTCCAGGGCCTGTATTTTAACCCAGTGAGCTACCATAGAGAAAAGACTTCCCCATTGGAAAATAGGTAGGGGAATTATATTGCCACCATGCTTCATGTTTCTTATTGCATATGCCCCCTTGCCTCATCCTGTATGCAATTCCTCATGTAATATTACTATGTTCTGTGTCATGTTTAAAGGTTATTAGCGTGTTGTACTGCTATTTGTAATATCGACCAAACAAGATGGCACCTGTAACTAGTCCTGGTCCTTTGTTCTATAACTGCATGTGGCAGCTCAAGTAACACAGACCAGCCCCCAGAAGATGGCAGCCCCTTTCTGTGACATCATCTCTGTCCTCATGGACACAGGACTATGCTGATTGGGCTATGTTAATTCAGGCAGTACAGCTATTCAGCTGATTGGTGCTTGTGCATCCAGGTGGAGAATTCAAATATATCTCCCTTCCACAATTCATGAATGTTGTTTATGTGTTTTTCTAAAATGGGCAGTTGGTGTTTGGAAGCGAATAAACACAGTCCACTTCTGAGGCATATAGAAAATGGTATGTCTTTTATTTTCCTGGTTGGCTGCAGTGAGGTACTGAGAGACTCTGTAGGATTCTGCTGGGGTAGGTTTGATTGTAACAAGTCGTATCAAGCCCGATAAGAAGAAGCAGATCTGGAGTCTCTTGGTAGCCTGGAAGTGCTGATTTCTAATGCAAGGATCCTGACCGATACCGATACAGATGTCAGGGTGATGGTGCTGAGATTTCAAAGACCTCAACAGTCCTTGTGGGTAGTTAACCTGTAGTCTATAGGATAGGTGGCTCTGGGCTTGTATAGCCCCCTACCCTCGGATCCTCACACCTGTAATATTAAATAACCAGCTACACAATAACAATAGACTGTTTCACTACAGTACAGCAAAGCACATAGCTCTGTATGCAAAATTTTAGTTTTTACTGGTATACTGTACATAACAACAAACTTCCCCAAAGTCTCCAACACATCAAATGAGATTTTGGAGTTAAACTTATTATCTGATATAAGCCTTATACAGCCAGTAAAAATAAGGCTTTTTCCTCTGTTAACTTTCCTTCAAATACACTTACTAAAAGTTACTAAAAGTTGTTTAATGCATTGCTCTCATTGAACTATTGCCTATCAAGGGCTGGGACACATATAGGTGTCTTTTCTTCTCAACTCTTCAAATATGACTTCAATTAGTCTTCTTTTCTCTAGGGTTAACACAATAGTCAACCCATATTGCAATATACCACACACATCATTTAATGTGACTTTCTTAAATTATTTGTTTCTAGTCCTAACATATTGACTTACTAAAGAGAGTACGTGCTTCTGAATGCTGTCATATGTAATTTATTTGATTGATGATTCTGATTTATATTTGCAGATGACAGTAGAAAGAATGATATTGCTCTGAGTCTCAATTAAAGTCTGAGTCTGATGCTCAATCTACATGAATTTAGCATGATCAAGCATGTTTGTGTTCTGAGCTACCAAAATCTTATCAGATGATGAATGAGATATTCTAAGTATTATCTACATTTTGAATACATTATTTTTCATCCATTATCCTGCCTTGTATGCACATGTAACTATCTGTTAGTAACTCTTCAAGAACATAAAAAAACACTGACTTTATATTACTTTGGTATGTGTGGGATTCGATTATCACATTCCCATGTTTTATTTAACAACTTAGTTCTGATATTTAAAGTTTATTATTCTAATGTCTTGATTTTCCTATTGCTTGTTTTCATGAAAATATGCTAGGACTATAATAGGTTTGTAGTGTTATGTACCCCATGTTGTAACCAATTGGTTTACTCTAATTTTATGTAAAGACAGGTATTGTAAATGTATGGAAATAAAACACCACAATGAACAACCTGATTGAACAGAATTCCAAACTGCTAAGCTTAAAAAATAGAAAGAAAGTAATTTAGCACTAATTGTGGTTGGAACATGTAATAAAACAGTGTTCCCTACATGTTAATATATCCATGATATCCATGATGCACAGATTTACAGCCTTATTAAATTGCGATTCGGACAATTGAAAAGGGCTCTCTATAAGCACAGAGCATATTTTTTTCTATACAGAAGTTTTTAGTTAGTGAAGACCTTGCTTTTGGATAGAAGTTCACTAACTAAAAAATGCTGTAAAAAATATGCTCTGTGCTTATATAGAGCCCTTTTCAATTGGCCGAATCGCAATTTAATAAGGCTGATAATTAGTATAAAGGATCTGTCACAATTTAAACGTAAGCAAACGTACTGCAACAGTCATACAATTCCATATGCTAAATGAGGCAATACATTTAAAAAAGTGTCCATAATCTCATTTGATTTGTTGGAGATTTTTAAGTCTGTCGTTATGTAAACCAGTAAAAACTTAAGGGACTTTGTCACCCCAAAATGAAGTTGTTGTTTTTAAGGGTAATCTCAAATAACATAACAACTAGTTGTGTAACCCATTTTTTCTAAAGGGAATTAATCCTGAGAAATGTAATGAGCAGTTCATGAATATTAATAAGCTGCTTTGATGGGTTAATTAGCATTGCAGTATACTTGTTTGTCTCTGTAGTGGCCAAAATAAAGACATGCAATGTTATCTGTCAGTTAGACTCCTCTCCCACCCTTATCAATTACTCTGAGCTCCACTTTAACATTTACAGTCAAAAGTTTTAAGGACAACCACTCATAATTATACTTATTTATTACGTGTACTTTCATTTCTGCAGTGTAATCTCACCCACATAAATCAATCCACAGGGACATTTGAGTAAATAGACTGCAAACTCATTTTGGACATATATGCAGTCTTCAAATGACAATTTTATTTTCCAGTGCAAAGATATACTAACTCTTCACCTCTAATGACACTATGGTGACAGCTTAAACGAAAATATATCTATTCAATAGAGAAAAAACATTGCTCTTCTTGAAGGTGTGTCTATATCATGTTCTTTCTAGATTATCATGTAGGTTACGAGCACTTTTAACAAAGGGGATATTTTAGAATTTGTTAAGTTTAGCATGTGCAGATTTAAGGACATGTCAGTGTCACAGAATAATAGCTTGAATATTATGGATAATTTTATATATACTCATATATGAAAAATATTCCATCTTCTGCTGTTTTCCTGTAAGTACACAGATATTCTATTCTCTATTAAACACAGTTTCACATTTAAAAAAAATGAAAAATTATATTTTGTAATCGGGCATAGCTATGATGACATTGACCCTGCAACACTGTGCCAACAAAGAGGTAACAGTTCTATTGCAACCTACATACAGCTGCCTAATTGGCACTGATCAGCAACATTGCATAAGCCATCAAAGCATTGCCCCATTTTGTTGAGCATGTTCAACATAAACCTGAACCATGATAGATACAGGCAGTTGGAGATAAGCAGCTCTGCTTGGGGAAACACTGACACATTGAAAAGTAATACAAAATTTAAACTCTTATTTATTTTAAACTGCATACTGTTTTTAACAGTCTATGCCCAACAAACATACAAGCTTTACTTGTAAATGCACTAGAGTGGACCTTTAACGTAGTGTCAAATAAATCATGTTTTGAATGTCAGGTAGTGGATACATCATTCTCGAAAGATTCAAACTATATGATAATCTTTGTGTGATATGATCAGGGCTCTGCTTTTATTGTTTGGCTTCATTATGACAGATTGATTTCTCACTATATAGAGAAGTGTCATTTTTATATTTTGTTTTATAGAATGTGTGAACATTATACTATGTGTGAATTTGGATGAGTCACATTATTGTCTTATGCTTTGTGAACTAAATATATACATTTGTCAGGCCAATGTAAGAGATTTCTATGCAGTGAGAGAAACCTTTCAGTGCATGTGTTATTTACGGTACATGTCGACCAATGTGCAGAGACATCTTAATGAAAGGCCTCATAGAACAATATAAGCACTAAATCTTAGTATTACGCAACATGTATGCATTATTCAATGGTTCAATACCAACACTTTTGATAGTATCAAAAGTGAAACGGGCAATTACATAATTTAATTAAAGAACATTAGCGTCTCATACACAATTGACAATTTAGAAAGAAAAATAAAGATACAAAAAACAAAACCTAGGATATAGTCTTCTATTTAAGAAACCAAAATGATTAACAGAACAGAGTGAATAATACAAAATAATCCAAATTTTATGTAGTCTGAGTTGCTGACCAAAAATAAAACTGTTCACAACATATGTTTCAGGCTAGTCCTTGGGCTGCAGATGGAACCAAACTGGGGACTGTGTGTTTGAAGCCCCTCACTATCAAAGGGCCTCTTTCAATTATGATTTGACCAATTGAATAGGGCTCTATTTAAGCACAGAGCATTTTTTTACGGAAGTTTTTAGTAAACTTCTATCCAAAAACAAGGTCTTTACTAATTAAAAACTTCTGTAAAAAAATATGCTCTGTGCTTATATAGAGCCCTACTCAATTGGCCAAATCGCAATTGAATGAGGCCCATCGAGAGCCATCTGGACCTGCATATGTTCAGTAGTACATGTTCATCTTACCTGCTGCATCCTCCTGATGCTGCTTAAGGTAGCCAGAGCCAGGCCTCAGTGCTCAGATGTTTTGCTGTTTGCTACAACTCCTGTGTACTGCTGGATTATTTTGTTTTGTTGGTTTTGACCCTGACTTGTCTCTCTGTTGTTTCTCATATTTGCTTCACAACCTTGTTTTGTTTTTTGGACCCGATCTTCTGTCTTCAGCCTCCCCTGACTCTTGGATTGTATGACTATTCATCTGCCTCAGGCCATTTGGTACATTTGTTTTTGGAATCAGTGTCTTTCATGCTACTGGTCTCCTCTCTCCTGTTCTTTGGCTTACTCCCTGCTAATGTGCTTGACATAATAATGCAATAAAACATTATTTATTAATTACTGTAAAATGTTCTGCACTCACAAATTATTTTTTATGGTAATAATATTTTATTGTTTATAACATTCTTTATTAGCACCAATCATATATTTTCAGGGTTACATGGTTTGTCGTTGGATACAGATACATTTATTCTATTGCAAGTTATTTCATTTGTGGAAGCTCTTGCCACAGACTATTAGGAAATAATGTGACAAATTAGGTTGAAAATGACAATCTGTATAACAAATAATGAGTTAAAAACTGTATTTTTTTGATTGATATTGCATTCTGAAAAAAAATCAGCAAGTTCTGGAAAACAGCCTAACACTAACACAGGACTTAAGTGGCCATTTAATGTCTTTAACTTGTTTACAGTAAACTGAAATATTTAAATTTGAACAAATATGTTAATTAAAAAGAAACAGACTGAATTGAAATGACTTATGAATAAAGATCTCCAAGGGATCAGGGGGTGTAAACATCAAAATCTCAAGCAATTTCTGTTCTTTTTTTCATGATAAGCTGTGTATTTAGAAGTTATCCCTCCTCCACACCTTGCTGGATAGAAAGTGTAGGCTGAAAATAATTCTGCTGCCTAAATACTGATGGGAGTTGCTCTAGTTTCGTGTTCTTCTTTTAGACACCATGGGGTTGATTAATTAGCTAGTGAATGCCATCTGGACTAAGCAAGAGAATCATTTTCCATATGTGAGTGTCACCGAAGAAGCACTGTTAGAAAGAAATAGAATGGCTGACTCTTTAGAATATTTCATACCTGTTACCAGGCTTTTATCCTATAAATTGCTGTAAATTTCTAATACAAGGGCAAACTGTGAGATTACTACACAAACCTGATGGGTTGCTATATAAAAATTAGCTGAAAAGCTAGGCTAAAAATTTCAGTGGAAAAAAAAGAAATGCACTAGAGAGCAGGATGATTTATTATTCTTTGGAAAAAATAACAGTTATTCTGTTACCGTGTTTTACCATGTAACTCAATCACAAGAGCTTGGTTTATTTTTGACTTACCACAACACCATTTACTGACACTATTATTTTAGAGCAGATATAATTTATCTAATAGAAAAATAATGGTGGCATTAAAGGGCCACAGAAAGAGTTAAAAAAATTACAAACTTTGAAGAGACACTTACAGATTTGTAATAGCCATTTAAATTCTATCGAAAAACATATAGGTTATTGTTACTAAGTATTTATAAAGAACTAACATGTTCCATAGGGTTATATAGTCACAGGCAATTACAAGTCAAGAAAATATTGGTTTGGTATTAACTTTGAGATTTATCGAATAATCATAAACAAGGGTTTATAGCCGTTATTAGGAACTGAATCCGGGTATCTTAAATTATGAGTTTATCAAATTTGACTGAAAAAACAGTCAAGAAAAGAGATACCCTTGTGGATAAGCCCATGAGAAAATGGTGGATTAAAATTTTACTTTTATTAGTGTGTTGAAAATAAAATAAATGTGTATTATTAAAAAATAAAAAAAGTGCAATATCATCGATTAATAACAGGTTTTACAGAAATCTGATGAAGATTTTTTTCTCTCCCCAATTGTTAGTATCTTCCCTGGGTTATAAATTAATAATGAGCCTATTATTGTTTTACCACTCTCTTTAATAAAAAAAATTGGTCATTAGATTTTTGGAAAAACTGTTATTAATCAACGATATTGCACTTTTTAATTTTTTAATAAAACACATTTATTTTATTTTCAACACACTAATAAAAGTTACATTATAATCCACCATTTTCTCATGGGCTTATCCACAAGGGTATCTCTTTTCTTGACTGTTTTTTCAGTCAAATTTGATAAACTTATTTAATAATCACTAGACAATGGCCCCTATTCAATTGTCCAAATCACAGTTACTGTACATGAGCCCATAATGGAGCTTGTAAATGTTACTCATATTCAATTGGCTACTTTCAGCTACTCGCATTACAATTGCGTGTTACCGGCTCAAAAACTGTGGTTGTCAAAAAACAAAACTCCATCCAATCTCCTCCTATGAGGTTTCAAGTCGTTAAATGTTTCCAGTGCTAAAGACACAAAATCCATATTCAATTACAACAATTCAACAAGCCCGCAATTGCCTTCAAACCTGTAAATGGCAAATGTATCAAAAAATAACTAGATGCGACTCGCAAGTGGTTTAAACACCTGTTCGGAACACTGCAAAAGCAAATAAACACACAATATTGTACTTAAAAATACAGGGAAGGCAATGAATAATATTAGAATTAATTGCACACCAGTCTCAAGCTCCCAAATCTGCAATATATATACTGTTAATACATATCATGTGACCTGCATTGACTAGAACAATTGCTTTATTGATTTTTATTGATTTCTACATTTCTGGATTACAAGTCCGATCACAAATCAGACTTCTAAACACTAACTGATTGTAGTTTAAACTCCATGTACTGACGTCATGATGATGGTGTCATTTACTTTTTGCTCTGTCTAAAATGTAACTTACGAGCTTGATTAATTAATATGATCATGCCCTAAAATGCTACATACGAGTTCATGGTTTGCATGTTGGGGCTGTGAGCAGCGGGCTTGAGTCAATTGAATACTATACTCTATCAGCCTTCTTAAATTGCAATTCGGCAAATTGAAAAGGGCTCTATTTAAGCACATAGCATATTTTTTTTACAGAAGTTTTTAGTTAGTGAAGACCTTGCTTTTGGATAGAAGTTCACTGACTAAAAACTTCTGTACAAAAATACGCTATGTGCTTATATAGAGCTCTTTTCAGTTTACCGAATTGCAATTTAATAAGGCTGTATATATGTAAAAAATTAGTAACCCACAGCCAAAATGTTGTGTTACGTGTAATTATGGGCTTGGAATTAAATAGTGGCTAATGTATGCAAATGTGTGCATAAATAAATAGTTTTTGCTCTAAATTTACTAAGCTTCTCAAGAATGGTGTAGTGCTTCACTGAGGATTCTGATTTCCAGTGTTAAAATGTGCTATCGCAATTTTAAGTAAAGCACTTCACAGCCCCTGTTAAACTTGGTGTATTAACCCTAAGTGTGTACATGACATAAAGGCATTGTTTTAAGTAGCAGATTGTACTTTAGCATCCAGATAGTGTAAGTGGAGTCATGGTAATTGTAAGTCTCTAAATAGCTAATAGCCACAAAATTGCTTAAACAATTCCCTTTAGCATTCAAACCTTTGACGTCCCTGTGTCTGCTAATTTTTGTCTTATTATTTATCAAGCAGAGCAAGAACAAAAAAGAAAACATTATAATATTACATAATGGAAGACAGTTCAAACTATATTCTAAAAGCCATGTTTCTCAACAGCTTCATTTTTATTATTTATTTCTTAAATTTAGTGATGATCTACAGGAAAATAAAACTGAGGTTAACTTTTTCAGTGCTCTTTGATTTCCAGAGGAAATGCTGCCAGTTACATGGTTTGTGTGGTCACAGCTGAAATTTTCTACAAAGAGACAGGCAGAGAGAAATAAACACCAGCAGCAGTGATGCAAGGAACAGACAACCTGCAGGTGTAATCTAGTGTGAATGTGCTGCACATATTGGCACATGTTAGAAAGTACTACGTATTTTCATATAAGAGTCTGACTACATATCCCAGGCTGCTTTGCAGCACAGATAGCAACCCCAGATTGGGATGCAAATATTTCAGTCTCTGCGTCTTCCTGATTGGCAAAACATTTTTTTTTAAATTAATGCTAATTTAGTATGGGTTTGGAGAGGGTGTTAACCCTGATTTTCAACTGTCAGAAATTACAAGACATTTTGCTAACTTCAAGGTAAGTGTTTAAATGTTTATTTTAATATTTATTTTTGTATGCCATTTGTATTTTGTTTTTGCATACACTACTGATTCTCCGTTAACAGATGCACTCATAATTTTGGAAACTTAAGTATGCCTTTAATTATCTTTGATCAATGCAAACTCTAGGTCCAAAGTGTACATAGATAGTTTCAAGTTTCTATTACAAAAAGCAGTGGTTATATTCAGCCTATGACATTGGGTGCATTTTCTTCTGTAAGAAGTGCATATCATATGCAAAAATAATGTATTTATCACTTCTTGACTAAGTACACAATGAGAGCTTGCTTGTAGCACCATTCTTATATCTTGGGAATACGTGACAAGTAGAGAGAACAGAAAACTTTGGTCATTTTATCTATCTTTTTATATGCCACAAAAGGAGCAGTCAAGCGTATCAGTTTGAATTAATACATTGCATTTGCTCTGGGAATAAAAATAAGCTTAATAGACTTCAAATACTATTTTTCATGCAAAACCTTTTGTAAGGTTTTAATAAGAAAAAATTACATTATTTACTAACATTTAGGCATATGAAAATAGCAGCCTGCCAACATGAGACCAACACATTATTTCAACATAGCCTAACTTAGATACTTGCTAGACAATGTGCCAAAGATTGTACTTGAGCTTTACAGGACACAATGAGCACAAAGGTCTTAAATCAAGATATTTTAACCAAAACACAGCAAGACTTTTAGGATGTAGTCGTGATAGATATGTTTGAAAAACCAAAACTTACATGAATGTAAAATATGTAAGTGTATGAACAATTGGGATTCTAGTGGATTTCGCCATGTTTTGGCAAATTTTACAACCGGAAGAATGTAGAACTAAGCCATTTCACCGACAATGCCCTCTGTGATCTAGAAGCTATCAGAAGCCAAGAAGTGTTTGGCACCTAACATACTTGCAATTCCCAAGGTAACATGTCTTCATATAGTACCTCCATGATGTGACTGACTCCCTGTACAACCATAGTGTATGACGTATAGGCATGAACCTGTGGTGACTGTGTATCCTGCTGCCCTTGATCAGCATGCTGTTGCTGTTGCCGCTGCTGCCCCTTGTACTGAGCAGCCTGCAGTTGCTGCTTCTGGACTTGTCCAGCAAAATGGGGTTGCTGCTGGGCCTGGGAACCATGCTGGCCTTCATACAGCCATGCCACCTTTGTCAATTGCTGCTGAAAGGGTTTAAAAGGCCTACCCATATCAATGTGATCTTTACTGTCAGCATGTGACCCTACTTTTCCTTGTCCCTTTCCCACTAACAGTCTGTCCCTTTCTTGGCCATCTACAATAATCACATGCAAAGAAAGTGAACTATCTATGGCTTATTGTGGTTCACCTCCAGCATGAAGTCCAGTCCTCCTTTTATCCACTTTTATTAGCATCCTTTCCTCTCATCCATGCCTTGGTCTTACCTTTTCACAATTCTCACACCCTGGTGTCTATCATGCATCATTCTCAGGTATCTTTCAAACCTCAGTCTCAAAGTCCATCCATTGTAGCAGCTGTCAAAGCATCAGGATAACCAGCCCTCCATGATGGCAATTACTCTGGTTTTGGATATGGATTCCCAACAGCAGACTCTGAAACAGAATACATACAGATATTCAAATCCTGGACTGTTGTTGGCCCCAGCCACTGCCCGAGAGGGTGATCCGATTTCCTATTGCCTTATTCTTGGTGTTACTGAGGGCCAGGTTACCAGGTTACACATAAAAGCTCCTGATGCAGATGGTTGTGGGAATGGTTAATATATTTTTACCTGCAGATCTCAGTGCACAAGTTGGAACATAAAGAGTGAGGGGCTTGTTCTGGTAGCTGGGGCATCATCATATCACTGGAGCATGGTGTAGATACAGTCCATGCTCAATAAAAAATATATTTATAAATCTATAAAACACTTATATTATAAAATGTGTTTCCCAGTGCTTAAGCACCATTTCTCCAGACAATTATGTCACTTGTGAATATATCCTTTTTTTAAGTGGGTAGTCCTGTATCTCCCTTTGTTGTTGTTTTAAAATTATATTATATTCACCAGCAGTAGCGGACTAATGTTTTGAGGTATGGGGATTATGATTAGAGTTTGGAGAGATTATGAATTTAAAAGGTTGAGAGATTCTGAATGTTACTAAATAACATTCGCTCACCACCATGAGCAAATATTTGCAATGATCTTCGAGTGAATGTACTGACAAAAATGTAGCTTTTAATACAAAAACATAACATTCATTCACAGTATTCAACAAATTGTCTCCATAAAACATCACCTGGCCATTCTAAATGAGTGGAATCTGTTGCTCACGTGAACAAGTCTCTACTGAGCATGCTCATTGCATTATTTATTTAAACTATTTTATCTCAAAAGCTTAAACTATCAAAAAAGGCAGTCAAACTGTTTAGATCACTATTACATTGCCAACTTTCAAGCAAATCCATTCAGCTAATCTTTTGATACCAGTGAGCAAGCATTCCTACGGGAAAACATCATGGCCCCTCTTCAATTGAGCAATTTCTAAGATACTGTAGCCTGTAATGGAGCCCTTAAACTGATTTGCTATTCAACTGGTGTCTTTTAGCGAGCCGCAAACGATCTACGGGATACAGGCTAAAAATCCCTGCAGTTCTCAAAATCGTTACTTACAGCCCATCGAAGACTTTGATCTTTCAAGCCCGCAAAAGTTACAATATCTAAAATCGCAAATTGCTACAATTCTTCAAGCATGCAAATGTACAAGAAAATCCTACAGGCATCAGATAGGAATCGCAAGGGGGTTAAACACCTGTTCATAGCACTGTAAATGCAAATAAAAAATCAATACTGGACAGGGAAAGTGATGAAAGACATTAGAATTACGGTAATTGCACAAATGTTTAATTTAGGTGTCACATCAGTCTCGGTAATCAATGAGTTAATACATATCAGGCCACCCACATGGACTAAAACAGTATCGCCATTCATTTCTAATGTTTTGTACATTGTCAATATGCAAATCTGCTCGCATTTCAGACCTCTAAACGCTAATTGATTGATGTGTAACCTCCATGTTTTACTGACGTCATGATGACGGTCTAATTTACTATTGTCTGTTTCTAAATCGGTAGTTACGGCCTTGCCTAATTGATCAGGATCATACTCTGAAATACTTATGATTGCACGGTTTACGGTTTCGGCTTTCGACCCGTAACTTGTGGGCTTGTTCAATTGAACCGCTCTGTAATTGTAGCAAATCTCTGCAGTTGAATAGGGGTCCAAGTCATAACCCCAAATTCAACATAAATCAACTGCATAGAAGTTCATGCTATACTGTTGATAAGAATTTCATATACAATACTTACTTAACATGGGCCTCATCCAATTGCGATTTGGCCAATTGAATAGGGCTCTATAAAAGCACAGAGCATATTTTCTTACTGAAGTTTTTAGTTAGTGAACTTCTATCAAAAAGCAAGGTCTTCACTAACTAAAAACTTCTGTAAAAAAATATGCTATGTGCTATTTGCCAAATTGCAATTTAAGAAGGCTGATAGATTATAGTATTTAATTGAAGCCCGCAATTACATGCTCACAGCCCCAACATGCAAACCATGAACTCGTATGTAGCATTTCAGGGCATGATCATATTAATTA
This sequence comes from Discoglossus pictus, assembly GCA_027410445.1. Lineage (NCBI taxonomy): Eukaryota > Metazoa > Chordata > Amphibia > Anura > Alytidae > Discoglossus > Discoglossus pictus. The sequence goes on along the minus strand of CM050163.1, from coordinate 464,902,154 downwards.
ATCAAGCTTGTAAGTTACATTTTAGAGAGAGCAAAAAGTAAATGACACCATCATCATGACGTCAGTAAATATAGAGCCCTATTCAATTGGCCAAATCGCGATTGAATGAGGCCCCATGTCTGTTAAAGCATTTATTAATGATATTATATTTTCTCTTATGGATATTCCTCCTAAAGATGCATGTTTTGTTTTATTAACACTGTGGACATTTTAAATATATTGACTTTATTAAGTAGCTTTTTAAGCATTTTTGAAGCATAAATAAAAAAAAGAAAGGTAGCACAAAAAATTAGATTTACAATCCCTTCCGAAAATACAAAATTTTAAATACACACATCAAGTAAACACAAAGTTATAAGCTCATGAAAATTTATCCTATAATGGAACAATTGAGAGAGACTTAACGCTAAGTATGAATGTGCTCTAATAATTCAGGCATTTTTCAAAGAGGCAAATAAACATAGAAGCCATTCCTGTTACCAAGTGAAGCTATCTGGTTCTTCAGAAGCTTCAGATTCCTCCAGGGGATCATGTAAAGCAAATTTGAAACGACCTGCAGAATGATCTCCCAGATGATTATGCTGTTTTGTATATCGTTTTCTCTGATATAAATTCTCAAACTGACAGAATGATTTATTTAATTGGCCAACAACAATGTGCCATATGATAAATATAATTGTAAACTTATAACTTTTTTACTTAAATTAGATGTTTATATTAAAACTCATAGGGGAAATGGATTTATTATTTGCAGAATATTTGAGTACATTACATCTACATTAATTCAATGTTTTGTTCATAGTCACATAGATTATTAGTTTAGTTTTCTCTTATCTTAGATTAGTGCTTCGGGTCAGAATTTTATTTGCCAGGGAGATGATGGGGCAGATTTAATGTAAACACTAAAAAAATATATATTTAAAGATATATATATATATATATATATATATATATATATATATATATATATATATATATAGTATCTTACAAAAGTAAACCCTCACATTTTTGTAAATATTTTATTATATCTTTTCATGTGACAACACTGAAGAAATGACACTCTGCTACAATGTAAAGTAGTAAGTGTACAGCCTGTATAACAGTGTAAATTTGCTGTCCCCTCAAAATAACTCAACACACAGCCATTAATGTCTAAACCGTTGGCAACAAAAGTGAGTACACCCCTAAGTGGAAATTTCCAAATTGGGCCCAAACTGTCAATATTTTGTGTGACCACCATTATTTTCCAGCACTGCCTTAACCCTCATGGGCCTGGAGTTCACCAGAGCTTCACAGGTTGCTACTGGAGTCCTCTCCCACTCCTCCATGATGACATCATAGAGCTGGTGGATGTTAGAGACCTTGCACTCACCCACCTTCCGTTTAAGGATGCCCCACAGATGATCAATAGTATTTAGGTCTGAAGACATGCTTGGTCAGTCCATCACCTTTACCTTCAGCTTCTTTAGCAAGACAGTGGCCTTCTTGGAGGTGGGTTTGGGGTCGGTTTCATCTTGTAATACTGTCGTGCGGCCAAGTTTCCAAAGGGAAGGGATCATGCTCAGCTTCAGTATGTCACAGTACATATTGGCATTCATGGTTCCCTCAATGAATTGTAGTTCCCTAGCACTCAATTATTGTTGTGGTAAACTACCTCCTCATAAAATCTACTACACAAGCTATGAACCAGCCCCACGCGGATGAGAGGTAGTAACTTTAAAACAGTGCTGGCTGTGGGTAGGTTTTTGGATTTATGCATAATCCATCCTGGACTTTGCTTAAAGTTGTGTAATATAGCAGGCATATGCTTAAAGGAAGACATGTTTGAAATGACAATTGGATTCAAGAGTGAAGCCTTTGTGGGCACCTTTGCATATCCCTGCCCAGGTTCCCGGAATACAGTTCAATAACTCTATTTTGTGGAATTCTGAGCAGGAAACACATTTTTTAACTTGTTTTAGACGTTCAAATGTACACTTAAATGTATTTACCTAATTTATTTACTGTGTATATATATATATATATATATATATATATATATATGTATATATAAATATATATATATATATATATATATATATATATATATATATATATAGGAACATTTGTATGATATTGCAAGGGTTTAAAACTGCCCCAAGTGTCTTATTTTGATAACAGGTTTGTGAGGAGAATCTCCATGGCAGACAGTAGGACACAGAAAGCAGCTGGCCGGCTACATCAGCCTGCATGCCACCAGTTGAAAAGCAGTGCTATAGATAGTAAAGAGGTCTAGATGTGTTATATATACTGTAAACTGTACTATGATATATTGTATTCTGTAAGTCAGGCTACACACTGTTGATCTTGCTTTGTTTACTGTTAGACTATGCTGTTGGTATAAATTGGGGCCTTGGCATATTACCATGGCAACCTCATTAGTTATATCCTATATACCTGGCCCAGGTTCGGTTACTCAGTAACTCTTCTCTATAATAGCTACTAGCGACATGCCTGTCAAAAATGATGGCAATAAAATTTGAATCCTGGCAATGCTGTTTGCCACACAATGCGAGGCTATGGCTTCTCTAAGCACCTTTAGCACTCATTGCGAGCCAACTATCCTGCTTTGCAATGATCACGTTCGGCGCTCATCGCAAGCCCCACGATGAGCGCCTTTGGTGCTCATTGCAAGCCTCTCCCTCTGTGTACTTTATAGGCCTTGAGCACCTTCTGAGCTCATCGAGATCCCCATGATGAGTGCCTTCGATGCTCATTGCGATGCTGTCCCCCATGAGTGTTACTGCCTTGAGTTGTGTTAATTCCTTGGTTTAAGTGTTACTGCCTTGGGTTAAGTGTTACTGGCTTGGGTTAAATGTTACTGACTTGGATTAAGTGTTACTGGTTTTCGTTAAGTGTTACTGCTTTGGGCTCGTTTTTCCGTCCTTCGGCTGGCTTTACGTTCTTCTGCCTCGTTTTCATCGTGTTTACATTTTTTTGGCAGCCATTTTTTTTTCTCTCTTAGTTTTGTCTTTTATTCTGTTATTTTCCTTTTTTGGGTAGAAATACCTCATAATAGACTTTTGTTTTTTTCAAGAAAAGTTTAATTTCTTGTGGATTTTTGCATTTGGAAAATGCCATATAAAGTTGTCCATGGGCAGATGATGGGAAAACAATTGTAAGCCTGACAGTGCTGTTTGCCACACAATGTGAGTCTCTATGGCCCCTCTGAGCACCGTCAGTGCTCATTGCGAGTCAAACCTTTCCTGCTTTGCAATGATCACCTTTGCCGCTCATCACAAGTCCCATGATGAGCGCTTTCGGAGCTCATCGCGTGGCTCACAATGAGTGCCTTTGGCGCTCATTGCAAGCCTCTCCCCCTGTGTACTTTATAGGCCTCGCACTTGAGCACCTTCTGCTCACATCGCGAGCCCCGAGATAAGTGCCTTCGACCTTCGATTAAGTGTTACTGGTTTTCGTTAGATGTTACTGCTTTGGGCGCGGTTTTTACGTCCTTCTGGCTGGTTTTAAGTCCTTCAGCCTTGTTTTCGTTTTCGTTTTTTTCGCCAGCCATTTTTTTTCTCACTTAGGCGAGTTTAGATCGTGAAAAAATGACAAATATGCTTCAAATTAACTTGCAACCTCACTCACAGGCTCCCTGGCTCTCCCACCTGTGCTGTGTGTGAGTGTGTAAGTTAATCTGAGGCATATTTGATGTCTTGTCAGTTCAGTGGGTTCGGCCGTTTTAAAGTGTAATTTTGCACAGCCGAGCGACTGCACACCTTGTTCTGCGAGGGCCACAATTGCATGTACGTGCTTCGGCGCTGATCGGGAGCCCTGCAATGAGCTTCTTCGGGGCTCATTGCAGCCTAAGTCCCGCTGGACCCGCGCTGAGCGCCTGCAGCGCTCATTGTAAGCCATGCAATGCGCGCCTTGTTACTGGCTTTGCTGTCTTTTTTCTGGCTTATGCCTCGTTTCCATTGTGTTTTTTAAATTTTAAGTTTTTTCATTCCCCCTTTTTTTATTCTCTCTTAGGCGGTTTTCGACAATAAAACAAAAAAGGAAAATATGCCTCAAATTCACTTCCAACCTCACTCACAGGCTCCCTGGCTCTCCTCCTGTACTGTGTGTCAATGTAAAAGTGAATTTGAGGCATACTTGTGGTTTTTAGGTGGTCTTTGCATTTACGTGGTTCGGGCGTTTTACGTGGTTTGGTCCTGAGTCCTACGGGGCTCGCGATTCCAGCTCTGTGGTTCGGTCGTTTTATGTGCGAGGGCCGCAATTATTTATAATTGCATGAACAACATTGCAACATGACAAACACTGACAACTATATATGTGACAGATCTGTATATGAATACTGTTGGTGCCAGTTACTTCCTGAGGTGCGTATATCCTTATATGCTAACAAGCATCTTATTAGTGCTGCTGAGAGCAATGGCAGGAGTTACTGCCACTTGCTCACTGCGCAGATACAAACTTCCTGTGTATTCAAAGTCTCCTCAGGAAGTTAAGCTAATGAAAGCAAAACGGCAGTTTGCACAGCAGCACAGATAAATAAAGAAAAAGGGCCTCATTCAATTCGAAGGCCGCATCTTGCGTTATACAGGAAGTATATCTGCGGTCTGTTGTGGGCTCGTGGTCAGGTACAAATCCGGTGCTATTTAAGTGAGCAAGGATGCAATTTACGGGCCGAGGCCTCAAGCCCGTAAATGCACTGGACTCGATATGGTCCGCAGTTACGATCCAATCATGGTATAACGGAGTGCAACATAGCAGTATATTGCGGTTTTGTTCTTTTAGATTCATCTATTTACGAATTTACACTTAATTCTTAATTGCACATATTTACATATTAAACATAATAATAATACACATAAATTAAATTACAAACATAAATACACATAGAGCTAGGTCACTCCATATACACCCCCCCATCTCATCCCCCACACCCCATCCCCCAACAGTTGATGAATACACATAAAACACACATTTTGTTTTCCATGTATATACAGAATCACATATTTTTATTTATCCTTATATTCTTTTTGGGATTTAAATGGGGGGAGGAGAGAGGAGGGGAGAGGGGTGTTAAGGTGGGGAGGAAGAGATGAGGAGAGGCGGGGAGGAGAGAGAGGTGGCCCTGGGGAGTGGCGGAGGAGAGGAGGAGAAGGTGAGGAGTGACAGAGAGGAGGAGGAGGTGGAAAAGTTGGAGGAGGAGGTGGAGAGCGGAGGAGAGGAGGATTGTAGAGTGGAGGAGATGGGTGGTGGCAGGGTGCCCCGAGAGAAAGGCACATCTGTCCAGGGACAGAGGGGTAGGGGCCTGATCCCGGGGGGGGGGGGGAGGGGGGGTGTAGTTCGGGGGAGGAAAAGGCCTCAGGGAAAGTTCAGAGAGCTTAGGATTGCCGTCCACAGTAGAGAGGGCAAGAGACTAAGGGCAACCACTGGGCCCATAACTACACACTCCAGGTGAATGTGGTCTTCCTTGGTGCCATCCGTGGATGCCCAGTTATTCTTGTGGGTGAGGGACGGGGCATGGAAGGAGGTAGCGGCTGCAGTAACAGCAGTACAGCGAAAAGGAATGTGAGGTCTGTGAAGCACCACTTGACGACATAAGGGCCAAGGTAAGGGTGTGAGAAGCAACCCGCAGCACCAATTGGTTACCCAAAAGTGACAGTCCCTTACAACGAGTGGGAGATGGTCGCCAAGGAACTATTGAGACAAGTACCCATCGCTGGAGCTTCAGGCCTGGTGGCCCAGCAGGATCCAGCCTCCATGTCAGGTTAATATCACATACACCAACATGCCACCACATGTACATCACACACACACACTACATATGTACATCATGACCAACAAGGACACTGAAATGTCAGCTCTATGGAATTAACAAGGGATAGATGGATGCATCCATGAAGCTGACAAATCACTGTCATTTATGGGCACAACAACAGTAATCAACCAATAGAGAGTCCATGTATTGGTGTGCCCTCTGCAGCCTATGCAGTTACAGATCGAAGCCGGAATCAAGATAAAGTTAGGAGCTAAGAACAATCAAGATCAAGAACCAAATAATAGATCAAATCTAGCAAATGATATCTAATCATAGTTGCAATTAAGTGAATCGTCCAGGTTCAAGCCTAGATGTCAGATAGTTAGGAATGAACACAAAACAATGTATTATTCATCATACTAATAACATATACCTTTCTTTTTTCTCTTTCAGCATCAATGAGGTCTGGGTCCAGTGTTGAGTCAGAGGCCTGGGTCTTGGCACCATTGTAGCAGAGAGTCGGCAAGCGAGCCCGCACCCAGCAGGAATCTGCACAGAGGGAGGAGGGAAGAAGTGGAGCCGAGGGGCCTAGTTCGGAGGAGGAGGATGTCATCTGTGCTGTAGGGTCACCAGCAGAACCATCGGTCGCACTGGTGGCATTTGACCCCACTGTCCCCCTCCTCCAGAGACTGAGCATCTCACCAGGGCCCTACTGGAGGGACCAGCGGGGCTTAACACCATCTCCTCCTCCCCTCACGTGTGCAGCAGCCTGGCCACCACCACGGCCACTAGGCCCTGCAACAACACCACCACCCCCATGGAGCAAGGTCCAGCCGGGCCCGAGACCCTCCCCACTAGGCCACCGCCACCTCCTCACCAAGCAGCGGCCCACAGACCCTCACCACCACCACCAAGGAGACGTGGGCCGCCCACAGGGATTATGGCTCTGATGCCAGGTGGAGGAGGATGTTGGGGCTGCACTTATGTTTTGTGCCTTCTCAACAGCCCTCCTCAGTGACAATCTATTAGTCCCAATGTTAACCTTATATAGCCTGGACACAGAGTCTTGGATCTTAAACTATGTTATGGTGATATTTTGTATGCAGATGGCTACCTCCCATCACTTGGTCCATGATCCTCTTCTGTATGGACACGTAGGGTTCTGTTTAACATTTCACCAATTGATGGCCACCGAGGAATGCTATTGAGAAGAGATGCTGCAGTCCCTATATTTTTTAAGGCCTTATTTTGAAGGCGTTATGTTTTTGTTTTGCTTTAGGTTCAATTCAGGTCCATGAAGGCATCTTCTACATCTGCAAGAATTGTTAAGGAAATGTATGAAGTTTAAGGTTTTCACAGTCCCTCTCAGGTACACATTCCTTCAATGACAGCCCCCTTAACATGTAGCTCCCACAGTATTAAAGCTATCATATAGCCAGATATCCAAGACATGATAGTTGCTAGCTTAAATGTAGACTAATATCGCTATGGCGGTGGACTTGCAAAGTCTCACAATGGCATGTTAATAACAGCCAGCATTGATATATGCACTAGTGAAGTATGTGATCCTGAGCTCAATATCAGTCTGAGAACAGATTCTTGGGTCTGATATAAGTAGCATTGAATCTGGCTGCTGACCTTTGTGTCCTCTCTGGATTAATGGGTATTTTCCCCTATTGCTGATATCATGAGTATCCTTTAACATGTGCTAACACAGAATGTTGATGAACAATATCAGATGGAGAAGGTGATAGTACACCTTGGCCATTTACGCTGGTCACAGCTAAGCATTTATTGTGAGATAACACATCATTATTAATGGTCATGGCCAGTGAGTTATCCTGAGAACTAGCTAATGGTTAGTAATGCTTGCAGATGGGAATCTGTCGAGTTGGTATATTGTTATAGTTACAGTATTTAGCACTGTAATGTACATGCATGTTTTTTTTGTTTTTTATCCTCCTCCGCCTTTTTTATTTTTTACCACTTTTTTTCAGATTTTTGTTTTGTCGCCACACTGTATGTGTGACACTGGATTGGATTACACAGTCCAGAGGTTTAAGCATCTGTTTCATTGAGCACATCTAGACAAGTTGTAAGTGCTATGCACATTAATGGTTTCTTCAATTAAATGGAGATGATCTTTTTTTCATCAGATTGCAGTGGTGTAGTGACTACATGTGACCCTGGTAGGTGCTAGGCATCATGCTTATAGACTATGACATTACCCCCTTTAGGTGCTCGCTTTTTGCCTCTTGCACACCTGGAATTTGCCCACACCACACACATGATATTTATGGACAGTATTGTGCATTTCTGATTGTGCACTGTGTATGAAATAAGGCTTTGTTATACCGTTCTAACCGTGTCAGTGAGTTTTTAATGGTTGGGGTTTTGGGGGATTCACATACATCAAATTTTTGTCACATTCCTATATCAGTATGAGCCCTAGTTACAGTACAATAGATTAATACATATAATAATAATAATAATAGTAATAATATCATATAATAATATATATCATATATCATATATCATAATAAAGGGTTAATACACATGCAAAGTCCAATTTGTGATACTGTGGAGTATCAACATTCCCCAGAAGGCCTGATAACAATATGACAGGTCAATAATGTTTAATTGATAGCAAAACACTTAATGGGATGTCACCAAATGATAATAGGTATACATCTTGGCAACTGGCCACCAGCAATGGCGTGGAATTTCTAGGATGGGCGTAGCAGAGATTATCGCTAATGGTGGTGATTTGGCTGTTGCTCCATGTGCCTCTGCACAGCCTCCATGTGTGTTTGTGGCCCTTCTTGATGGGTTAGAGTATGTTCCCCTGGTCCCCTTCTGGATTGCTAACTGGAGTTAGTGAAGAGGCTTGTGTACCTCAATGAAGCTGTGAGCTATACCATGTAGGGCCACTGTAGGTGGGCAAGTCATAGCAGAGTGATCAGACAAATCCCAGTCCACTAGAGATGGAGCTGGCAACCCACTCCAGTATCTTTGGCATGCAAATCTTGTGGGAAACCACAGACAGAGACATAGCTAAATGTATATAAAGTCTCTTTTCAACCTCAATTACTATGTATCTATATATAACTTATATTGTGATGTGTATGCATTTTGTGAAACTTTAATCATGTACAAGATAGATTGCTTAAAATGTGTTATTATTTAAACAGTTCTACATTAATATATATAGTTAACGGTAGTATCTAACTCACACAGACTATTTAAAGGACAACTGTAGTACCATATTCACAATATGCTTTTTGAAGAACTGCACTTAAATAACAAGCAAAGTAAATAAATATGCAGCCATTTAAGCTGTAATTGGACCTGCCATTTTTGCGCTCGATAATACTTCTACAGAGGAAATAAATAATGAATGCTGACAATGGAAAAGTGTCAGTAAGTGTCAGTGTTTCCAGTAGGACTAAATGACTCAAACAAGTAATGACTGAGTCTATAATAGTGTGTATACAATTAAAGTGTGTGTATTAGAGATGTCGCGGACAGTTCGCCCACGGACTATTCACAGCGATTTTGGCTTGTTCGCGCTCGCATCGGACGGCGGACACATGCGCTTTTCGGTTCGCCCCCTATTCTTTATCATTGAGGAAACTTTGACCCTGCACCTCACAGTCAGCAGACACATTCCAGCCAATCAGCAGCATACACTCCCTTCCAGAGCCTTCCATCTGAAGGACAGCATACATTTTAGAATCATTCTGAAGCTGCATTCGTTGTGAGAGGACAGATAGTGTAGCTGCTGGAGAATTATTAGGGAAATAGATAGCCAGGCTGTGAAGGACTCATCTGATATCTGCTGCAAGGACAGCAACCCAAAAAGCCCTTTTTAGGGCTAGAACATCATTTATTTTATTTTATGATTTTTTTCTGTGTAATCTTATTGCATATGCCTGCCTGCCAGCGTGTGTGTGTGACAGGCTAACACCTAACAATTTCAGTTGCCTGCCTGTGTCAGGCTCACAGCTAATATTCTGCTCTGTTTCACCAGTCATAGTTGGTGTACCATACATTGAAAAAAAACAACCCTTTTTTCCTTTAATCTAATTTCAGTTGCCTGCCTGTGTCAGGCTCACAGCTTATATTGTGCTCAGTGAAATAAAACAACACTTTTTTGACTGTAATAGATTGAATAGCAATTGCCTGCTTACAGGCGTGTGTGTGTGAAGCCTATTGCATCTACTCTGCCAACTTTTGCCAGTGCACAGTGATACGTCATATCTGGTGCAACCGTAGTGTACAGTGACATAAAACAACACTTTTTTGACTGTAATCGATTGAATATCAGTTGCCTGCCTACAGGCGTGTGTGTGAGGCCTACAGCGCCTACTCTGCCAACTTTTGCCAGTGCACAGTGACACTCATATCTGGTGGCACATTAGATTGCACGCGCAGTGCCCCAAATTTGAAGTAGGAGGTCCGACCAAGCATCTTTTTCCATCTCCCTGTTCCAAAAATCAATGCCATATACACATCCCCTAATAGTGGACGTAACAGGGATTAAACCAATAGCAATAGTACTACTTAACAGTACACACCTTATAATAACGCAGACAGAGGCAACGCAGAGAGAGGAGTGTGAAGAAGAGGAGTCAGAGGAGGAAGGTGGCTTTGAGGAGGTGGAAGACCAAACACAGCAGGCGTCCCAGGGGGCTTGTTGTCACCTTTCGGGGGACCCTTGGTGGCTGGGTGGAGGAAGAGACCTTCAATGACATCAGTGAGGACAAGGAACGGGACATGGCTAGCTTGGTATCCAACCTTGTGCAAATGGGGAGTTTGCTGTTGTGCAAAGGGATTGTTTGCGGTTGTTTGCGGTGCATTAAACGGGGAGATTGGTCTGTTACTGTGAAGCGGGTGTAACCCTTACACTACCTGATCGATACAACATCATACCTGGTGTTTTAAAGCATGTTATTCCAAACAATTTAGGAATGTTAGGTGATTTATGCCCTTTATGGCTTAAAACCAGACTCTGCATCAATTATGTAATTTTCCGTGGGAGTTTTTCCATGGATCCCCCTCTGGCATGCCACAGTCCAGGTGTTAGACCCCTTGAAACAACTTTCCCATCAGTATTGTGGCCAGAAAGAGTCCCTGTGGGTTTTGAAATTCGCCTGCCCATTGAAGTCTATGGCGGTTAGCCCGGTTCCCCCTTTCATGAACATTTGATGAAGTTCGCGTCCGAGGTTCGCGAACCGAAAATTTGATGTTCGCGACATCACTAGTGTGTATATATATATATATATATATATATATATATATATATATAAAAGCATATAGAAGCTTTTTGCACATTATGAATCTTAGATCTTAAAAAAAAAATATTGTAGGTGGACTTTTAAGCAAATATGTGCACTAGTAATCAATAATATAATGATCATATCTTTATGATTCCAAAAACTACTGCTCATGTGGAGTCAAGATATAGAGTTTATTGTATTGAAGACTTGATATTGCAAGCCAGTTTTAGGGAAGGAGACAGGAAATCATATATAGATGTACATTCTGAGAGAAGGAAGGCAAAGTGTCCTGTTACACATACATTCATTTGGGATTCTACAAGTTATATCTGAACCATAATTACTATTTGAATGAATGTACTTAAAATTCATACTCCAGTGGGGATTTTAGACAAAGACCTCATATAAAATAATGTACTATGGCAGATATGCATCTGATTTGACATGTAAGTGCTGTTTATGGTGACAAATGCATGATATAAATCCTGGTTATTAATAAAATATAACAAGAGCTTTCATTAGGCTTCTATTTCATGTGAACTAATGTCCTAGTCTCAACACATTCTGTGATGCTTTGTGGTAGATTGCACACTTAGTAAAGTTGCATAAATAGATGTAATTTTAGTGGAAAGGTGATGAACTAATAAAGATAATATTTTTGCCAGAGAGTAGTGTTTCAAGTCCTACACAACACTGTATGGTGACAACAAAAACAAAGGATCTGCTAAATGCCACCCTTTCCAACATTAAAACCATGACAGGGGGCTAAAGAATGTATGACGTGAGTTAGAATCACAGCTGTTAGCCTGTTATCCCTGGTGCCCATCGTTAAAGTACCATGTGGCTTCTGGGGGATATTGACTTGTAATTCAATCTGTTGTTATATTTACTATGTGTTCTGCCAAAAGTACATGCAGAAAGGTACACTGAAATTCCTAGTACTGCTCACACCTAAATATCATAAAAGAAAACAGGCTTTGTCTATAAATGTGTTCTACAAAGCTGCCAATGTGCACAATTAGAATGAGTCTATAATCCAAACAAGATAGAGTAATTATCAACTGTGATATTTATGGAGTACATTTAAAACATACATACATTTAAAACTAACCAACATTATTTATTTACTAGCGATTTGCCCGTCAAAAAATGACGGAAATAAAATTTGAAGCCATGGCAATGCTGTTTTCCACACAATGTAAGGCTTTTGGTCCTCTGAGTACCTTTGGCGCTCATTGCGAGCCTCTCCCCTTGTGTACTTTTGCTCCTCTGAGCACCCTCGGTGCTCATTGTGAGCCCTGCACTGAGCGCCTTTGGCGCGCAAAGTGTGTCTTGCAACGAGCACCTTCGGTGCTCATTGTGAGCCTCTCTCCCCTTGTGTACTTTTGGTCATGTGAGCACCTTGTGCTCTAATTGCAAGCCCTGCACTGAGCGCCGAAGGCTGTCATTGCGAGCCTCTCCCTTTGTGTGCTTTTGCTCCTCTGAGCACCCTCGGCGCTCATTCTCTGCTAATTTTATATATATATATATATATAAAATATATATATATATATATGTTTTAATAATAATTAATTAATTACATAATACATTATTATACTTTACCTATGTCTAATTAATATATCCAGCAATCAATATCCTGAAGAGCTACCAATCTGTTTTTCCTGCAGCATACTATGTATGTTTGGTCTGTTGCTGACCTGAGGTGTAAGTGTCAGCAATGTGGCAAGTGTGCAGTATAAATAGGCTGCGTGCGCAAGGCCAAACGGTTGGTTTAGTTGTGTAAATCGGCATTTTAGAATGGTAATGTTATTAGTTGCAAGTTAGTGTTGTAAAATTGCTGCGATTGTGTATGTGTTACGTGGGTCTCAAGCATTTTGCATCTTTACTAATAGTGTATTTTGTACCTTATACTTTATTGGGTAAAAGTCTTATGTCCCTGGCGGTGTTTTGCGTGGTTATGGGTCGTGTAGCCTCATTTTCGTTTTTTTTGTCTGACGTTTTTTTTTCTCGCTTAGGCGATTTTGCCGAAACTCGCAAACTGTGTTTAAATTCTTGTGCAATATCACTCCCAGACGTCCTGGCTGTTCCGCCGTGCTGTGTGTGATGTTTTGTATTTTAATTTCTTTATGTTGTTTGTGTTTTTGGATGTGCGCGGTTCGGCCGTTAACAAATTTGTTTATTTCTAAGTTCTGCTTTCCAGTCTTATGTGCCTGGCGGTGTTTTCCGTGGTTATGGGTCGTGTAGCCTCGTTTTCGGTTTTTGGTCATGATTTTTTTTCTTGCTTAGGCGAAACTCTACAACTTAGACATTAATTTGCGTGCAACCTCAGTCCCAGACATCCTGGCTGTCCCCCCGTGCTGTGTGTGATGGTTTTTGTATGTTTTGTTTTTGTTTTTTTGTGTTTTTTGTGTTTTTCGATATGCTTCGTTCGACCGTTAACTTTGTATTTTTTCCTCCTCGTCCTATGGTGCTCATCTCCAACAGCGCAGTGTGCCCCTTTGGCGCTTACTGCCTAAGTCATACAGGGTCGTAGGGATGAGCGCCTATGTTGCTCATCACCACCAGCGCAATGAGCGCCTTTGGCGCTCATTGCCTGGCCGCAAGCACGACTCTCGCTTTGCTGAGGCAGCGGTTGCGATAGGCTCACTGTGCGAGCCCGCAGTTTTAACATTGCATTACCAACATTTTTTGGCAAGCCTGCGCTGCTGAGAACTATATATGTGATTTATGGCTGAGATTGCTTATTATTGGTTAATCTGTTGATCATCCATAGACTGCTGAAAATATTGCATTTTTATTTGCATTATTTTCCTGTGCAGTGGTGATTGACCAATACTGACATCTCAGTATGTAGCTATGTTCATTTTCATAAGATGACCACACATAATGAAAAAGATGGCATGATCCGGCCCAAAACTTGATAACGACTACAAAGAGTCAGACAGAGAGTCACACTTGGCCCCAGGACCCACTACCCCTGCATTTGATCATCCAGCCACTTACCCATAAACATGTCTTGTGTTATACATTTTTGTGGGACACTGTGAAGGTTTACTAGGCTGCAATAATGGACTTGATGCCAGCAATTTTAGAAATATATTTTGCTGTCAGCTTTCATGTGATTAACATGCCAAACTTCTACTGTATCCAACAGGCCTCTACTTGGAAGGATCAAATGACAGGGAACTATGAAACCTGCTAATCTGCTTTTCATGTGTCTTTTGCTCGGAAGGAAAGCTTCATTATTGAGAGAAAGCAGAATAAACTGTTAGATATTTTTTCTTTCATTTTATTAGTTACCTGAAAACTGCAGTCCACTGGTGAAAACCATGCAAAGAGAGTGATATTGCTATGGAATAGTATCTATTTATAGAAAGTCTGAAATGTATTTGGTTTAATATATTAATTATTTACGGTAAAAAAAATAATTGTTGCACGTTTAATTTGTGCGTTTTTTATTTTGATAATGGGTTTCTATATGATACACTTTTTTCTATTTTTTCTCTTTTTTTTGTAGTTGTTGAGGTTTGAGATGTTATCTATTAAGTCTCAGTGTAGAAGCATCTAATTTAACATGCTCTTTCATTTGTTTTATTAATCACACGTTTCTGTACATGGTCTTACAATATCGGTGACAAACAAAACTCTCAGAACTTTAATTAATAGCCTCATGTAAAATAACTCTAGCCTACTCATACTCAGTACCAAGTCTCGGGAAATGTACCTAATTGTCTGGTAGATATATATCAAGGCAACTTAAGTTGTGCAGTTTTTGATGTCCTCTGGGAGATTCTGGTATTATATTCTATGTTCCTCCAAAGGAAAAAAATAAGATTTGATCCTAGCTGACATCTTATTTTTAGTTACAGGACACAAGCACAAAAAAGGTTGTAAACTTGTTCAAACTTTGCTATCTGCCAGGAAGGCAAACAGAAAAAAAAACCCAAGTGAAACTCTGACAATTGTCTCAAAAGGGAAACATTTTTATTCCTTCCTGACCGCAGATACTGGCGATCGGACTCCTCACTGGATCAACACTCCTTCTCTAATTAACCAAGATAACCCTGAATGCCCCTTTTATTTAAAAATATAGCCAATCCCTTTTAAAGTTATCTATCGAATGCGCTGTCACCACCTCCTTTGGTAGAGAATTCCACAGTTTAACCACCCATACTGTGAAGAAAACCTCTGGCACGAAAGTTCACTTGACAAAGCCTTATATTGACCCTGGATATGTTTACAAAATGTAATCATATCCCGTTTTAGGGTTCTTTCTCTCTAAAGAAAATACATTTATTTTGGTTAGTCTTTCTTCATAATTTAGCCCCTCCATTCTCCTTATTAGTTTTGTTGGCCTTCTTTGCACTTGTTCAAGGGATTTGTATAGTGGCAGATATATTATTATTATAGTTTATTTATAACGCGCCAACATATTCCGTAGAGATATATATTTGCTTCCCTTGCTCCTATACCCTTCTTAATAAATACTAATATTATATTTGCCTTTGTAGCTGCTGCTTGGCATTGAGCTCTGTTACCTAGGCGGTTGTCCACAAACACTCCCAAATCCCTTTCAATATCTGATATGTGATTTGCACCATTAAGATTACAAAATTGCATGACTATTTTTCATTCCTGAATGCTTAACTTTACATTTATTCGTATTATATTTATTTCTTTAATTTATGAAAATCCATTTGGAGGAAAAGTACATCATTTTCTAATTTAATTACAACTTCGTGTCATCAGCAAAAATGGAGACAATACTTTCCAGCCCTACTTTTAAGTATTTAATAAATATGTTAAAAATGAGAGGACCCCACTTACCACATGAGTCCAATCTGAGTATGTTCCAACAACCCTTTGCTTCCTGTCTTTTAGCCAGCTCTTAATCTTTGAGCAGGTATTTACTGCAATTCCTGTATCCCTAAGTTGTCACAATTGTCTCCCATGTGGCACTGTATCAAAAGCCTTTGCAAAATCCAAAAAGACTACATCCACTGAGTTACCCTGATCCAAGTTCCTACTAACCTTCTCATAGAAACTAATTAGGTTTGTTTGACATGACCTGTCCCTCATAAATCGATGTTGACGCTTACTTATAATCCTGTTCAAATAGACGTATTCTTGTATATTATCCCTTACTAACCCTCCAGAAGTGAGGCTGACAGGTATATAATTCCCCGGATTTGCTCTTGTTGCCTTCTTAAATATAGGGCTCACATCTGCTTTTCTCCAGTCATCTGGCAACGACCCTGTGTTGAGTGAATCTTGAAAAATTAGATATAATATTTTGGCTATTACAGAGCCCAGTTCCCTCAGTACCCTTAAATGTATTCCATCAGGACCTGAGGATTTATTAACATTTATTTTTTCCAACCTCTTTTGGATCTCTTCCTGCGTTAACCAATTATTTGGTGAAGGTAGTGTAGCCCCATTATGTTGCAGTGTCCCCATTGGTACCTCCCTTGTGTATACCGAAGAAAATAACCTATTTAGCTCATCTGCCTTATCCAGGTCACTAATTATCAGACGGCCTGTTTCACATTGTAATGTTCCTATAGCTTCCTTCCTCACCTTCTTCCCATTAATATACTTAAAAATATTTTAGGGTTAGTCTTACTCTCCTTTGCAACCAGCTTATCATTTTCTATTTTAGCCAGTCTAATCACCCTTTTGCAAGCCTTGTTGATTCCTTGGACTCCTGTAAAGCAGTCTCTGTCCCCTATTGTTGTCCATTTATGTTTTCCAATAAACATAGACATTTCACACAGTGAGTGACAATTTTTGTGGCTGATCTTGTCCATGTGCATTTCATGGATTTTTATGCAGCACAGTTGCACCCAAAAACAAAGTGCAGAACCAATACAGATAAAGGCCAGAGAAAGACCACATGCAGTTGGAGGATTTTGACAGGTATATTCATGATCGTAATAACAAATTAAATACAATTTTTAGCACCTGCCTTTTGTTTGCTATAGGACCTCAAATACATTAGACTTGCAACAATGCTTACAAAGCTTTTAATTGTTTTTGTCTTGCAAGCGTTTCATGCAAAGCAGTTTGTGGTGTAATCATATTGCATTCACATTTTTTTAAGTTGCAAGAGATAGAGAGTGCCCTCACTATTTTTTGCCTAGGTACACACTTGTCTAAAGTAAGAGATAACAACACTGCTCACTAACTGATATGAACACACTAGGCACTAGCCTTGGGCTCCTTCCTCAAATATATATATCCAACAGCAGGGAAGGGATTAATAAAATTAATAATGATTGTGAGGAGTTTATGATCCCCTCAACATATGCCTCCCTCCTCACCCACCATAAAACATAAGTGGACTACCTCTATAACTAGGAGATCATCAGGTGCCCCTTTCCCATACTATCTTGTTCTTTGGACTGGGCGAACCATTAATCCATAAAAATCTGCAATCTACCTACAGCCACCCTAGCCCCTAACAGCCCATGTGAGCTAGGGTGGGACATCACCCCAACCCACTCTTAATTCTAACAAGGCCCTAAATCCCATATTGACCCCCATGGGCTTCTACCTACTTTATGAAATTAAGCCTTACCTTTAAAGTCTCTATGGAGCCCATGATGCCTAACCACTCTAAATAATTACATTTGAAATATTACAAACAAAGCCCCATCTATAAGTTGCTTTGGTTTCAAATGGCGGAAGTTGATTTGGCCCTATCTTTCACATAGACTTTCTAGGCTTATGATTGGCTTAAACAGGTGCCAATCAAATGTCAGTAAACAGCATAAAAGAATTGAAATCCTTCCCCCTAAAAAACAAGATGGTCCAGGAGAAATCCAATTTATCTATTCAGTGGATGAGAAGAGGGGGCATAGAAGAGGAGGTCACAAACCTTCAATCATGGCAGAGATGGATACAAGTTACATAATAGTGAGGGTCTTGCAACCACTTAATAACGCTTTGCAGATTCTTAGTGAGTAGTTTATTTACCCGTTATTTATTTTGGCCTCAGCAGTTGCTCACAACTTTTTGCTCACTAACCTTGGGTCACTCGATAAACTTGGTCAAATAGAATGTTTGTTTTTTAGTGAGAAACAAAAAAAAAGAACAAAAAAACTATAAGAATTTTAACTTGGTCTGTGGTCTGTCTACTGATACTGCCTCTCTCCAGATACAAAGCCTCCGGGTTACTTTGTCCTCTTTGACTGTGGGTCTACAGGTGGAATACCCCACGGGGGTAGTGTACCCCAAGGAGAGGGCTAGATCTTTAGGCAGCCCCAGGTGCTGACCAACTTCATCATCCTGTCTCAGCTCCTGAATTATTGTAATGCAGGTCTGGGAACGCGGCAACTCAATTCCTCAAGCCCGTGATGTCTCTTAATATTTTAAAGTGTAAAAATCACATGTTAACAGCTAGGGACTGTTACGACCCAGATTTGAGGAGCCACGTGCACCTCAATTTTCCCTTTCTAGGTTGTGCCTTTTGTCATTAGTCTCAGCACCAAGCAAATCAAGTCAGATCAGGATATCATTCCTGAAGGGGCAGGCACAATCAGATCCCTTTTGTTAAAATCCAAGAAGAACACATATGCTTCTTACAGCTAAACATTTTTACTGCTATTTTATTCTTGCTTGCATAGAAATTTATCACAAACACCAAAAGACTTCCCCACACCCCTCGTAAATCCCCTCCCTCTATGAGGGGCTTTGATTTCTTAGTGTGACCTCCTCACCCCATCACCAAGGTTACCGACCCCCATCACTAGTTTATAAATCCCCTGCCTGTTCCAGAAAACAGAGCCTGGGGTTATCTTCTTAGCTGACTTCACATTTTATGACTCTCTTTGATCATACATGGAAAGTCTGTAAAGCAGCCAGATGTCTTTCTTTTAATTGATGAACCCATCTCCCCAGCCCTCCACCCCAGTACCCACTCTGACAGAACTAACAGTCTAATAGATTGTAAATTATCGTTTGTCCCATAAGTGACTGAAGTAACTTTATATAATATTAGCATACCCCAGTGCCTACTTCTAGCACAAATACATTATTTAAACTTTATACAATGACTCAAATCATCCTATTAGATCAAATCACTATTCTAAACACTATAGCATTACTTTTGAAATGGTACTTTGAAAAGGGACTTGGCATAATAGCGTCATGTCATAATCACAACCTGAACACTAAGCATTGTATAAACAATTCTTAGAAGGTCTGAATACTCACAGGCCATGCTCCTTGGGGATGTGGGGTACCAAATCAGAGTCTGAGGCCTAACATTACACAGGTTATTAAGGCCATAATAAAATAGTTCATGGTAGAACAAAATAGTCCTTGAGTTCAGGGCAGTGGCAGTTTGATCTTGGGTCATACAGGCCCTGTCATGATGGGTACTGTAATGTGATCAAGCCTTAGGTTAGGTTATGTGAAGTGCTGGAGAACACAGAACATGAATGTAACTGTCACAGTTCAAAACTAAGTTGCATCTTGACTGTGTCTTGAGCTGACTCTTGAATATAATCAGCTCTGCATTCTGAGTATCAGTGACACAAATGTAGTTTTAAATGGTAGCTTCCACTCTATACAAATATGGAGGAAAAACTAGCAAACTAGGCAAGTTGTATAACGTTTATATAAGTAATTAATCTTCTGTTTAATACTTATCTATATTATAAACAAAACATAAGTTGAGTAGGAACTTACCCTTTAAGAAATGTTAGGTAATGTGGCTACTTATTTTTTAAGAATGCATACACAATTGATGCAGGTGGTTGGTCTTATGTTTCATATAGAAGAAACTGGAAGAAATACAGTCTTGGTTCTCTAAATGCTTTTTTGCAGCTTGTTTTCACAGCTTCTGAGTGGGCAACTATTGGATATAAAATCAATCTCTCTAAAGCATTACATACAAATCCAATAAAGAAAATAATCAGGTGCACATTAAAACTGCTAATAACTGGAATCTGAACCTTCACAGTGAAATACAAGATCTCACAACATGTGATAATTATAGTTCATTCCCGTTTCCCTGCAGTCATGTGGACCCTACTGTGACATGAGAATTGTACCACTCCAGTAATTTGTCATGGAAGAGCCAAAGCATGTCAATAAATCCATATAAAAAATACTAGCAGTATATCAATAATGTCTCACTATGACATAGATGAGTTAGATGAGTACTCAAAAAAAGTTAACGAACCACTGTGCTAAAAAAAATTCTATATATGGTATTTTGAATAACAAAACTTGATAATTTGCAAATTTTTTGAAAAAAATAAAATAAACTCAACTTTTACATGTTTCACTTTTATTCAGAATTATTGTTTACTGCAGGCTTTGATTTTTTTAACTAATTTCCTTTACAGCTTCTGTCTCAACAGGGTGTGTCTTTTTGTGCATTACATTAGACTAATGCGAGCACTAGGAGTTATATCTGCTACCTTCCTATGGTGCAGATACACTTTCGGTGTATTCTCCTCCCACTTCAGGAAGGTAACTAGAAACTAAGTGCTCGATTGCATGGCTCCCATTGCAAATGTTACAAGACTTCATGTAGCTATTACATGCTGCCCATAACAAACCCTTACATGTAAATTCTTACAAGTGATCGATAAGTATGAACTTTTCCCTGCTTTAGCTAAAGTGTGATTGCTGGGAACTAAAGGATAATGCTAGTTCTCGAAGGCTCTGCGGGTGCTCACAGTGAGACAAATCTTTAAGTGTAAACTCAACCTCCTGCAAGAGCAACTAACTACCTTACAAGAACCATTACAGGACAATTAACAATAACCAAGTGTCTGGAATTCGCTCATATAATAAAAATAAAAGCCTATAAGAAAAAAATTATAAGTTACCATACACAATAAAATAATAGGCCTACAAATCTCAAAGTTCAAAATAGCCATACAAATGGTCATTCTTGCCCCTACAAATAAGAAATATCATACAGCACTCCCAAAAATATTTAATGAAGCAAGACACATTACTCACATCAACAAAACCGGTTGCAACTAATGCTGAAATAACCATGTTCCAAAAACACCACATGAAATTAATAAGTTGCACATGTAACTAAGTTGGACCGATATCCATACTCAAATACAAAGTCATAGACAACATGGGTATTAGCTATTTGGTTGCACTGTGTGCTTATGGGAGCCTGCTGTTGAGTAAGATGCATATAAGACACAAGAGAATGGTGCATGCTACACACCAGGATGTGAGACATGAGACGTGAGACATGAGAGAGGGAGGCATGCAAGAGAGGAGAGACTGCAAATGAATGGGCATGAGTGGAGGGCCTGCGTCCATGGTAGAAATGAACCTCGTCAAGTCCAGGGTTTGCACTGGATTACTGCAGCTGGCAAAGAAAGGGACCAAGTGTTTGGGGCACAGATGCATCCAGGGCCACAAGCTGACAGAGAGGAGCAGATTGCTATGGATGTAGATTGGGAGGATATTCTACTATAGCAGCAGAGGGGAAACTAACAGGACTACATGGGGGCAGCTTGATGGGCAGGAGGAGCTGCAGGAGATAGGTGAGGGGCCCCTGCTGGTCAGGACAAGATCCAGCTTCAGCCTCCACAGCTATATGTGGAAAAAGATATATAGGATACCTAGGACATTTAGGCAGAGGTTCAAACTGGGCTAACTGATGTTGAAATGTATGATGGATATTGTATCAGGTGTAGCCAAAAATTTTAAGCTCAAACCAGTTCTTGGCCTCTGTTAGCTTCCAGTTATCTGAAGGCATTGTTGGTGGGAAGGCTCGCACTGCCTTTTTAAGGTCCTGGTTCAATTCCTCATTGCTATGAAGAGGAAAACCAAGAGATACATTAGTTTACCTAGGACAAAAGAAGGAATCAGGAGGGTAGGAAGCATTTTTTATCCCATAGGAGGTATGCCAAATGATATTGTTACAATTGTTTGCACTACTGTGGCACTAAGACCTCCCAAACAGGAAGAGGTAAAGTACAGAAATTGCAAGAACTTTCATCCTATGAATGTTCATGTGGTTTGTGATGCAAACATGCTCATATAGAGTGTGAATGTAGGGGTTCCCTGGGAGGACTCAAGATGCCCATATTCTCTGTCGCTCAGGTCATTATAAGAAGTTTGAGAGTTGTGAAATATCTGGTGGTTAGTTTCTGGTTGAGTATTCCCTAATAATACCATACAATAATCATGCTTTACCTTTATTAATGTAATTTTAAATATTAACCCTGTGGTGCCTGAGGAAAGACATGATAACGAAGGGCACAAACAAATGCATAGGTATAGACATGTAGATAAAGCAGTGGTAGGCAATTCAGTCCTACTAGGTTAGTCAATAGTCAAGGGTTTCAATTTCTCTCGGCTTGAACACCAATAAATATGATAAATAAACCCATTCATGGGACAAGTAGGGATGAAGCAAGAAATGCTAATAATAATTGTGGTAAGTGTGAAACGCTCCATGGGAGCGTACTCACTTACCATCACTTCCTAAGTCCATACAGAGCTGCGCGCATGCGCAGTACTGTATGGATGGTGAGAGCGAGCACACGTAGTACACACACATGCGTAGCTAACAGCCGCATGGTGCCGCTCATGCGCAGCTCGCAGCCACAGCCGCGAGCTGCAGAGGAGGAGGGGGGAGGAAGACACAGGGGAGAGGGGGAGGAAGACATGAAGGAGGGGAGAGGGGGGAAATTACACAGGGGAGGGAAAAGGGGGGGTAGACACAGGGGAGGGGGGAAGAGACAAAGGGGAGAGGAGAGGGCGAAGAGACACAGGGGAGGGGAGAGGTGGGAAAGAGACACAGGGGAAAGGGGGAAGAGACACGGGAGGGGAGGGGAAAAGACATAGGGGAGGGGAGAGGGGGAAGGGACACAGGGAAGGGGAGATGAGGGAGGAAAACACAGGGAAAAGGGGGAGGAAGACACAGGGGGAGGGAGAGGAAGACACAGGGGAGAAGAAGGGGTGAAAACAGAGAGGAGGGGAGAAGTCACAGAGGAGGGGGACTATACACATGGGAGAGGAGGGGGAAAGGGACACAGGGGGAAGAGACACAGGGGAGGGAGAGGGGAGAGAGACACAGGGGAGGGGTGAAGAAACACAGGGGAGAGAAGGGGAGGGGAAATAGACACAGGGGAGGGAAGGGGGGAGAGACACAGGGGAGGGGAAACGAGAAAGAGGCACAAGGGAGGGGAGAGGGAGAAAGAGACACAGGGGTGGGAAGGGGGAGAGACACAGGGGAGGGAAGGGGGGAAGAGACACAGAGGAGATGGTGGGGAGACACACAGGAAGGAAGGGGGAGAGACACAAGGGAGGGAGAGGGGAGGAGGGAGAGAAAAATATTTTTTGACTGTCAATTTACTAGTGAGATATAAAGGTGTATACCTGGCTGTTATATTTTGTCATCTTAACCACCAAGGACTACTTTACTGGTCTAATAGAGGGCTCTCTAAACAATGCTTAGTTATGATGTCATCAGAAATATCAAACTCAGTATTCTTTCCGGAGTGAAGACACCCAGTGGGAAGGAATATGTCAACTACTCTATGATAGTGAGTGTTGACTAGAAATTGTATCTGTACATGAGTGGCAGCTCAAGTAAAACAATTTCCTGTTGATAATGTGTGTTTCAGATTGTCATATGAAACTTGACACTTCACCTTGGGAGGGTCCACTCTAGCCACAATACCTCATTTAGGTAATGTACAGATCTGGAGCTAATACACTGGGGAACAATAAACATGGTAATGGTTTGTTTTAAATGCACACAAACAGTTTAAACATTGTATATTTTCCTGCCAGATCAGACCATCCAACAAAACATGGAACAAAAAAATGGATGTAACTTTTGGAGGCATGAGGAGGCAGTTAATGAACATGGCAAGCAAGGCTTTCAAGTATACTTGAAAGCTGCCTCCACTGAGCTTATGGGGGGGGGGGGGCAGGTGTCCTGTCCTGAAATCTGTATCCACCATTCAGTCAAGCAAGCCCCCGCCTTCCACTCTTGAAAAAAAAACACCCACTCAGTATCCAGACCATAAGTAAGTGTGAAAGGCACAAACATGGCATCCTGCATGAACAGTAGTGTCTACTAGAATTAAGATTTTACCAAAAATACTTTTATTCCCACTGCTTACACAGCTGCTGTTATTTTTTCAAACTTCACAAACAGCTGAAGTTTTTCCCAAAATACATTGGTCCTTCCAAGGAACACTATAGTTTGGAAAAACTATGAGCCCGATTCAATTGAACAATAGTAAGTTATTGGAGCCCGTAAGTGAGGCCGTAATTTAATTTGCTATTCAGTTGGCGTCTTTTTGGAGGATCCAAACGGTTTACGGTCATTAAACCCGGAACTTACAGCCTCCTGATGCCTTGGATCTTTCTGCAAGAGTTACAAGCGCTAAAATCGCAAATCGCTATCCAAATGCTACAATTCCCCAAGCCCGCAAATGTTTTCACACCCGTAAATGCCAAATGTAGGAGAAAATCCTACGAGTACTAGAGAGGACCTGCAAGGGGGTTTAATCCCTGTCTGCAGCACTGTAAATGTAAATAAAAAATCAATACTGCATTGTAAATGACCGGGAAAGCTATGAAAGACATTAGAATTAATTGCACAACAGTCTCAAGATCGCAAAGCGTCAATAAAAAAATCATATTTTTTTATTTCAGAGTTATATCAATCTCGGGAATCAATGAGTTATTATATCAGGCCACCCATATGGACTAGAACAGTATTGGCATTCATTTTTATTATTTTGTATTTTGAGGGTTTGCCAGTCTCATCGCATATCGGACACCCGAACCTAATTGATTGACATGTAACCACCATGATTTACTGCCATAATGATAGTGGTCTCATTTTCTATTGGCTGTATCGAAATGGGTGGTTACGGCCTTGCTTAATTGATCATGTTCTCGCCCGGAACTGCTATGCACGAGTGCATGGTTTATGGCTTTGACGTTCAGCCTTAACTTGCAGGCTTGTTCAATTGAATAGCACCGGAATCGGAGATGAATTGGAGCCCGCAGCACACCCGCAGTCTGTATCCCGCGAGAAAAATGTAATTGGGCTCTATATATTTATAAATTATGGAACATACTAACAACATTAGCATCGATGTCAGCAATGAGCATAAAAACATTTTTAAAGAACATGTATATTTTAGCGGAATCTGCTTGTTGATGAGAGATTATATTTCTGTGTCTTCCACATTTCCTCCTGGCTTGTAGCCTGTAGAGATTTGTGTTGCTAATAGTTATCACCTACCGAAGATTGACAAGGGAGTAAGATTTGTTGACTTATTGGTGATTCAGATAAGCTTTTAGCATTTTACTTTTCCCACGTCCCTCACAGATGCTCACTAGAAAGCAGTTGCAAGTAAACTTGCAATGTCTGTTTGGCCTGCTCTGTATCTCCCCTTCATAAATTGGAAAGGCAGTATTACTGTCATGAAGTAATACTAGGAGAGTTTGCAAAAAAAATATGTTTTGTATGCTACTCTTGATACTAGAGTAAAGCGCTATTTTTTATGTTCCCATTTTAACCAATAATTAAAGGATCACAATATACTTGAGATGCAGCTGTTCTAAATTCTGGTAAACTTGTTCCCTGCAGTTCATTCAACAATAAGAAGTTTATAGTCTTCCCAACGATGCAGGAACAAACGACTCCTAGCTTTCATGTCTTTATTAGAGTGCATCCTGCTGCTGCAGCCAGTGCACTGAATGTTGCATTTACCACAGGTTGCGGCCATTGTGTTGTGAGTCCTGCGGGGTGGGAGAGGTTGAGATTGAGGGTGGAGGTCTCAAGCATACAGTACATATTATATATGTATGTGAGCGTGACATTAACTATAATATTCTGTTGTATTTACTTGTTATATTGAATATTAAAGCATTTATGCACCATTTGGGATACTTTTGGAACAGGATTCAGCACATATTTGTTCTACAATTCCATACATTTTAACCCTTGTGTTATATTCACGTCTTGCACTTTTTACCCATTCACCTACCAAATTCGTAACCCTTGCGGTATATCTGGGTGGCGCTATTTTCGAGTATCTACAGTATTGCTGTTTGCTTCGTACATACTTCACAAATTACTAAAGTTTTTTCTAATCTACAGTTGAAGTGAGGATAAATTTATGCAGAGTTTTTTCCAGATCAAAACTATTATAAGTGTAGAGATGGTGGTTCAAGTCCCAAAATTTGGCAACGTAGATTTGAGTTGTCAAGCTCCCTTTAACTGGACCCCTTTATAAAATAGTCTATAGATCACAGAAACCAAAAGAAAATATGTCATGGTCAAATCACGCTAGAATTGTAGCTGTCTTTCTTTCATTTCTTATATTTCTCATGTATGTACCATGCATAATAATAATAATAATAGCTGGATTGGTCATTGTCTTTGAGGTTCTCATGATGGAACATTTCTAACTCCCATATAATATGTGTGAGATAAATGCAGAGGAAAGATTGCTTAGGGTTAAGTATTGGGTGTTGTCATTGTTTTCAATACTAATTGGTTAAGGTTACCATTATACAAAGCTCATTGACACTGATTTTGTCTTTGCCATTTGTCTTCTTGCATGTACATTTAGACCAGGCATGTCAAATGTGTTGCTTGGGGGCCGCATGGAACCCTCACTTCACTAAATTGTGGCCGCTCTCCTATTTTAGTTGTATTTCAATGAGTTCCTCATATTCTAGAATTTTCTAGAACCCTCAATTTTCCCTATAGGGCTGCCATTTTAATCGATCTATGTCTCCTAATTAGTTATTAATATACATATGGAATTGTAAGGTAGCTAATGTTGTTTTGTGTGTACTACTAAAATATAGAATTCAAATTAATAAATGAATTTACGTATTTTTATGCATTGTGTTGAAGAGCTGGCAATCTGTTTTGATGTTGCTGCAGCATTAGTGGTGTGGAGGTGCTGTGTAAGCGTGATGAACGTGTGCAGTGTAATAGTGTGCGTGCGCGAGCCGAAACCGTTAACGTAGCTGTGTACTTCCGTATTATCCTAAAATTATCCTAAAATGGCGGATAATGTGTGGTATGCGTCTTAGGGTACGTGTTTTCCGTGGTTATAGTGCTGTAGCCTCGTTTTCGTTTTGTTCGTCCGGCATTTTTTCTGCGGCGCTCATTGCCAAAGTACTACGGTTTAACGGCGAGCCTCGCGCAGGCGATCATCGCTAAGCCCGCTAAAGTACTACGGTTTAACAGTAAATATGGTAAAACGGTCAAATGACGGTCAATAAAAATTAAATGTTGTGAAATTTGTTTGCCACACAACATGACGCTACATTTGTCCCTTTTTAACGGCTCGCCGGGTTTAACGGCTCGCCGGGCGATGACAATTATAATATGTGATAATGTGGCCCTCATCAAGATTTCTGTTTGAAAAGTGTTATTTAGAGAAACTATCATGTGTACCTGTTAAATTACATTATCTGCCATCAAATTCACCCACTAACATGCATATGTATGCATTTATGTTTGTGTACACATCACTTTTCGTAACTTTTTCCTACCAACAAATTGATTTCATAATAAAGATTAAGAAATACCTGCATTATAGTCATTTTTCTCTACAATAAAGAGATACCCAGCATTATTTGTGCATCTGTTTTATTCTGGTGTGTGGCTCAGTATGCTGATTTGTGGTTCAGAGTTCTTTAAAGAGATCCTATATATCTCAGGAATGTCTAACGTAAGAAATGTAGCTAATCCAATGTATAGCCAATTTTTCATGCTCTTTCAAAATCCCTAAAAAATGACTTGACAATGTACATTTAAATTAATGCCCTCCAACTTTTCTTGACACAGAGCAAATATACAATCACAGAACTGCTAAATAGGAGATGTGAAATTAAATAATTGTTATAAAAAGAAAAAAACACAGATCCCATAAAGGCGTATTATTTACACATTACAATGATTAACTTTATGCAAAAACATTGATAACTCATTAAATCGGAATACATGTTGGTGTAATTGGTTTTAAGTATAAAGGTATATACAATAGCAGCAATAAACCCCACTACACTGAACAAAGTATTTTATAGCTGTTAATTACCGATCTGTCTGTAGCCATATGGTCCCAGATTACGTGAAATAAGCCTATGATAGCAGGATAATAGGATATCCATATTACAGATGTCCAGATGCCATATTATTAGTATCTAAATGGTTTAATCGGTCTTTGATAATAACTAAATAGCAACATAGCCTCTGTTTTAGGGTAAGTGTTTTTTTCAAAACTAATGTGCAATCATCGGCTAGAGACATCACATTTAATTAAAAATGGGTTAGAAATCCAATTAGATTAATCAATGATAAGGATTATTTTAAAGGTTAATTATAATATACAAATAAGAATAATAGCCACACATAGAGCCTCATTCAATTGCGAGTTGGCCAATTGAATAGGGCTCTATATAAGCACATAACATATTTTTTTATACAGAACTTTTTAGTTACTGAACTTCTATCCAAAATCAAGGTCTTCACTAACTAAAAACTTCGGTCAAAAAATGTTATGTGCTTATATAGAGCCCTCTTCAATTGGCAAAATTCCAATTGAATGAGGACCATACAATTTAATTTTGTTCACATTTCATCTATATTGTTGGATATAAATTGATAACAATCGATTAAAGGGCCAGTGTAGGTGATTTTCTTGTTAAAGCAGCACATTAAATTGTAAACTAGAAAATGTAATTTAGAAACACAGTTTTTCTCATGAACGGCCACTGCTGCATTCCTCACCACATCTTTGATTGTCCTAAACACTACTGAAAAGGAATGCAATAACATTATTCAAGCCTCATCAAGACAGCCTAATTAAATTTTTGGAGTTTAAATCTTACACTTACTTTCAGTAGTACTTAGGAACATGAGATATGTGAGAAGGGCTACAACAATCACCATTCATGATGTGAAATATGTTTTCAAATTACATAGTTACATAGTAATTGAGCTTGAAAAAATACTTTTAGTCCATCAAGTTAAACCTTTTAAGATCTCCTCTGCAGAATTATTAATTGTTAATTGTTGATTTTCTGGCTAAAGATTTGCTTTAATGATGTTTGCACATGTACTTTTACGATTAATTAAAATAGGTATACCCCACTGGACCTTTAAGGATGAAGCAATTAAATATCATTTGACTGTGTTGCAATCAAAAAGATACTACAGCAAAATCTTTGAGAAAAAATCTTTATTTTACATTTTGAACAATACTGTAAACACATATCAGAAAGTTATTATACCCCTGTGAGTGCATAGGTATATATTCAGCTCCCATTCCTAAATTAACACCAAAATAAATATAAAAATAAAGAAATATCAAACCCCAAAGACATAATTATGGATGTGAATAGTCTCATAGAGAAGACACAGACAAGAACATTTCAGCTAATTTAACAAAACTATAATATATATATATAGTAGTTGAACCACAGCTAATGTAAACTGGGAATAGTACATTTGCAATCTATAAACGCCTGCACCTGAAAGTAGGCCATACATACCCTTTCTTTTGCCTGTCTTAGCAATGATGAGCAGTTTGATCCTACAATTGCCACCAACAATACAGGATTTCCAAATCCTTTTGCTTGAACACAGGTGTATTAAACTGAGTAATTCACCTGGGCACAATCAGAAAGATCCTGAATGCACAAGCAGGGACATACTAAGATCCCGAATTGTTGTTGGTCCAGTGGGACCTAGTGCTCATCTATCTATACAATGGGATATGTTTAAAAGGGTTGACTTGCTTGCTTAGAATACTGCTACTGTGTGTAATTGCAACCTGCCTTGATCTTTTGTTGTGTCTCCTCTGATTGTGAACCACTTTGTGTGTCTTATGCTAAGAACTCCATGCTTGCTGAGAGATTACATCCCAACATGAACTCTTCAGATCCTCTTTTTCACCTACCGTAATTATTCGATATAGATTAATGAATTAAGAGTCGGGGTAATGATCTGGTAGAGTGGGCCCAATTGACTGAGCATAATCACAAAGTGTTTATAAGTGATTATAAGTATTGAAGTCTCTGTGGTTATTTGTATTTATATAAACTGCTCAAAGGGCACTGGCATCTATTTTAACCTCCTGTCCTCTTCAGACACAGGTAGTGGGTTTCTTTGGGAAGATCCAAGAATAAAAAAATAAAGCATTGTCCTGGGTGTCAATGTATTTGGTGGAGGCTAATTATTAGTACAGTGTTTGTGTGTTGTCAGTGAGAGATAGTATGTTAACATTCATTTCAGCCTGTGTAGGGTAGCTAGTGATATTTCCTTTTTTGGCTATTAGTGATACACTGAGGTTACATTTCCTTTATTTGGTATAATTCACAAGGGGACATTTTCATAAGTATAAATGCGGGTTAATACAACACACACTAAGCCTTGTAAAAGAGACATTGTTAACATATTTGTTCTATCTTACCTAGCCTGAAAAAAATGGCATTATATTGAATTAGCCATTTGTTGCTACAGTAATTAATTCCTGAGATGCGCAGCATTGTTTGTGCACCTATACGCTAGTGGGCTGCTCAGTAGGGTCATTTGTGGCTCAGTGTTCTTGATAAGGCTGGGAGAGGGGATCTGACTACATGATAACATTGGGGGTATTGTTATGTCACTGTGATAGTAATTAGCACACCATATCAGCTAATTAGTCTTCATTTGCATATTAAAGGCTGCTCAAGCTATAGTGACATCTCAGGAACAGTTAATTTAAGAAAAGAATGGCTAATAAACTGTGTAGACAGTTTGTCATGCTCTTTAAGAGTAACTAAAAATATAACAACATGACTTACACCTTCATAGCATATAATATCAGGAGCTAAGCAAGAAGCCGTTTTTTACAAACCAGAACATCCACCTCCAACACACTTCAGTCACTTCAAAGCTCTATGAAGAGTCGTGCCCACCTACTGTGCATTCTTATCCATTAATACACCCACTCATTGCTGATCCTTCACTTAGACACTCTTAATGTGCCACTGTTACGGCTCAGCTTTGATAATGTTTAAGTAGCAAATATTGGTATAAATAGCTTTGTAGTTTAAAGCAATTAAAAAAGTTGATCAGAGTGAAATTTCCTTTGATTGCGGTGCACTGTGCAGCAGGGAGGTAGATAATAATAATAATAATAATAATTATAATAATAATAATAATACTAAGTAGTTTGAATAAAAGGTGAGAAATGCTTGAGTCTAAGATAAACTTTTAATAATAATATCAATTAAAAAGTTGTTTATACAGTTTTTTCTACTTAAAGAGACATGGAAGATTTCTGGATTTCGCTAGGAATATAATATATCTATGTATCTATTTACTTTTATGTACTTTTGTCAGAACCCACCAATGCCGGACTTGGCCACTGCTTTCCACAAGGGTCACTAGCAAAAAGACTGCTATGATAAGGCTATTGTTACAGGCCAGAACTTTATTAAAATGACTATTTCAATTTTTTCAAGTTAGAAGATAATAGTTGGGTATAAACCTGTGTGCTTTCACTGTTATTCATGGTTACTAACTCGGAAACATCGGGGTAATAAAGAAAAGTGAGCCACCATACAAATAAATGCTCTTATTTGTTGCCTCTTTCATTAATTTTGCCTGGTTCAACTGTATGTCCATGGTCATGCGGTCCACATGGCATTCATGGCAGAGATACTGGAGTGGGTTGCCAGTTCCTTCTCCAGTAATCCACAGCGTACAGCTCCTGGTATTCCTAGGTGGTCTCCCATTCAAGTATGGACCAGGCCCAACCCTGCTCGGCTTCAGGGTGGTGTGACCTCTTGGTTCCCTGACTGGAATCAAACCCAGGTTGCATCGGGGAAAGCAGCAAATTCTAACTACTGGACCACCAGGGAAACAAAGGTTACTAGCCTGACTCAAAACTTCCCCAGTCTGTATTAAACCTTACAGGACTTATCCCTTTCCAGACAACAATGCTCCATAGGTTACATTGTTCACGCAAGAGTAACTGCTCCATATTTTGAACTACCATTAGAAGCAAAAATTGTGTTCCATTTCTGTCGCACTTAGAAAGATTAGGCTGTACAGTCGCACTTCTAAGCTGTGACCATTACATTCATGTTACATTCATGTTTCTGTGTTGTTAAACAGCTCATGTCACCTAATATACTGATGTATAACCACAAGTGCTATAACTGTAACGGAGTTGGAACACAAATCCAATATCTCCGCTGGTATACAGTAAAATATCCAAGAAGCACTACAGTCTCACCATTCCCAACCTCCCATATTGGACGACACTCAATCTGGGAGTCAAAGAATGCTGACTTTATTTTGTTATGTGCAGAAATATATATACACATCTCTTCCCACAGGCAATACACATCCCCCATAGTTGGCCACACAATACACATAGAGGGACAATAGGTGGGTCACACCTCCCTGAGGCTACCTGGCAACTTTGATACAATCAGACACTGATTAGATCATCCTTCTTTGTTCTTATGTCTGAGAATGAAAACACT
The DNA here is from genome assembly GCA_027410445.1 of Discoglossus pictus. Classification (NCBI taxonomy): domain Eukaryota; kingdom Metazoa; phylum Chordata; class Amphibia; order Anura; family Alytidae; genus Discoglossus; species Discoglossus pictus. The sequence goes on along the minus strand of CM050163.1, from coordinate 464,869,607 downwards.
TTATACAATAGACTTCCTTATCTTATGAGGAGTCTCTGTAATAGGATATCTATTATGCCAAGGTCTGCAATAGTCTGGGCTAATATTCTGCAGAGCATAAACCAACATACATACAGTATAATAGTAGGATCATATTTTAACCAAGAATTAAATAACCATAAAACAGGGTAAAACAGTGATGGGTTCCGTTACACACCTCCCCCGTGACCATAAGCCGGCATACATGGTCTGATCCCAACGGATCGGCCTGGGGATGTCCGGACAAAAGTATTTGTTGGTCAATTCTCTAGTTTGACAACCCATCAGCATTACTGCAATTCCCATTTACTCACATTTCACATATCCCCAGATAGCTGGGATCTGAGTGGACAAAACTACTGAATAGCGCTCAGATCCTATTCACACAGTTCAATTGCCATGTAGCTAAAGTCTTTCCCATAGTCTTTCATTATATGAATGGGCTCCATGGCATAGCTATCTGGGGTATCACCGCTCCCACAGGGCAAGTACCAAATGACCCCCCTGTATTTAAAGGGCTAGAATGAGTGACATACACTCTGGTATGGCCGAATACTGTTTTTAAAGGGCAATATGTCCCAGGGCCATAGTCGCAGGGCAGGAGGCTGGCAATAAGTCCTCTCCAGGACAAAGTGGCAAAAGGCACTTCGTCACCCATCTCCCCTTTGGGGGGAAGTCTAACCAGGCACCTGGATATTTCGCTGTGGTGATGGGGCAACATGCTGAGGGGACTTGAGGGGCAGAGGCCAGCGGCACTCTGCCCTGATGCCAGCTCTTCTGCTGGTATAACCTGCAGGACATTCTGCTCTGTACAAGGGACAAAGGGAGGGCAGAGGCCGACTGCACTCTGCCCCGCTGTCAGCTCTTCTGCTGGGGTACTTGGGACATATTCCGGCTCAGTAGCCAGGGAAAGGTGAGGGTCAGTGGGGGTTAACATTTCCTCTGTTAACCCTGGGGCCACATTAGGAGTTAGCTGGGGAGGGGAATTTGTACTTACCCCCTCCTCCGGTTGTCCCAGTGAGGGTAGTTGGGGATCTGGACAGGCTGTCCAGCATCCCGGTAGGTCAGGCACAGAGACCACGGTCCCATCTGCGCCGTCTGGGAGATTGGTGTCTCCCCTTGTTAGGGTGAGCTGTCGCTGGGGGGAGAGGGCGACACCTTCAGCTCCCTTGGGTTCACACTGCCGCTGGGGGGTGGGGGGGTAGGATGACACCTTTGGCCCCCTGGGGTACACACTGCCGCTGGGGAGGAAGGACGACACCTTCAGCTCCCTGGGGTACACACTGCCGCTGGGGAGGAAGGACGGCACCTTCTGCTCCCTGGGATACACACTGCCACTGGGGGGGAAGGACGACACCTTCGGCCCCCTGGGGTACACACTGCCGCTGGGGAGGAAGGACGGCACCTTCTGCTCCCCGGGGTACACCCTGTCGCTGGGAAGGGGAATTAGTTGGAGTATTCCACGTGGAGCGGTTTCTGTTTCTGGGACAGTCTCTCTGCATGTGGCCCTGCTGGTTACACGTGTGGCATCTGATGTACCGTGGAGGGGTTTGGTAGTTCCCACCACCCAGATGCAGTGCTGGGGGGGGTTAATGGTGGGAGGTGGGTTAGCAGCTCCCAAGATGGACCGCCCCTGTGCCCGCTGCTTTACCATTATGTATTCGTGGACATCTGCCATTAACCATTCCAAGGTTCTTATGGGAAGCGTACCTGGGAAAAATGCCAGTCTGCTTTGGAGTTCTCTTCCAAACTCAGTCTGTGTGCTATCCGTAAGAGGTACTGTAGCCGCTGCCCGGTCTCCCTCCATGAGTTCCTTTCTGTCTGCATCCCTGTAGTCCGCGGCATAAGTAGTAGTAGTCCGAGAGCATAAACCAACATCCATACAGTATAATAGTAGGATCATATTTTAACCAAGAATTAAATAACCATAAAACAGGGTAAAACAGTGATGGGTTCCGTTACAATAACTTTTACACATATATTCAAATTTCTATCATATAAGAACAACTTGTGCTTGTTTGGAGCTTCTCCTTTAAGGACACGTGCCTGTACTCTCATTATTAAATGGGAAAGATAGGCCTACTCAATGCCCTTCAAAATCTATGGGACATTTTGGCGAATACCTTGTCAGCTTTATTGCATAAAATAGGCCCACTCAGTAATGGAAAAAGTGTAAAAAAAGGAAAATAGCTGAATTACCGTTAACTTTTGCACTGTTTATATAGAGAAAGATGTTTGTAGAAACCTCTGAAAACATTAAGAAATTAATATCTGCCAGTAAGTTAAAAATACAAACTATCAAATACAGGATATATGAAGAAATACACCACTAAAATAAATAATAAAAAAACATAACTTAAAGTCAGCTTAGTTTGAAAAGAAAACTTGTTCTAACAAGAAATAAGTCCAAAAAGTAGCGTGAAATAACATGTTGCTAGAAATGGACTTTCAATTAATATTGCACTCCAAGCTTATACAAAAGCAAGGATTTTCTCGGTTAAGAAATCAGTAATTTGTAATGTCCTGCAGAGTATTTAATAAAGTAGCAGTAATAGAAGTCTGGGAAGTTGCAGAGCCAACTCCAAATTATCTTGTGCTGTTTATATATGAGCACTTGGAATTTAAGCATTGTTTTGTGTCCTCCTACAGTTTGCCAGCAGTATAAAGACTTCCTTTCTGTGCATGTTTTACTGTCATTTATATTAAAACTAGTTGTTTACCCGTCATAAATGACGGTATAATATTACATGTGTCTCTTCCCCCCTCCCCTGTGTCTCTTTCATGCCCTCTCCCTCCCCTGTGACTCCTTCACCTTCTCTCCCTCTTCTGTGTCTCTTGCCCCACCTCCCTCCACTGTGTCTCTTCCCCCTCTCCCTTTCCTGTGTATATTCTCCCCCTCCTCTATCCCCTGTGTCCCTTTCCCCCATGTGTCTCTTTCCCCCTCTGTCTCTTTCCCCCTTTCCCCCTTTGTCTCTTTCCCCCTCCTCACTCCCCTGTGTCTCTTTCCCCCTTCATCCCTGTCTCTTTCCCCCTCTCTGCCACCCCCCCCCTCTTTTGCTTTCGCGGCTGGTACCTCTCTGTGCGCATGCGTGGCTGGTGCCGCGCTTTGCGCACTGCAGCATGTCTGGAAATCCGTACAAATAGTTTGTAAAGTGCGTGATGCACACTTTACAAACTATATTAGTGATGGGTGTGTAAATAAATAAATATATATATATATATATATATATATATATATATATATATATATATATATTCTGGACCTTGACTTCATTTGTACAAATACAGTTAGACCTTTGCGAATTTTGTAAAAAAATAATTAACTATTCCTACTCGAGAGCATAGGGGAAACAGGAAGAAAGAGCACATATTTAGGAAATAGGCAAATAGCAGAATAGGGGGTTCAGGGAAAGAGATAAGTTTCATATAGAATATATGTAGGGAGAGCACAAGGACAGAATTAGAGACACTCCAGGTGTAGGAGGCAGTCAGAGAGCACAGGTTGGAGTGTCTATTGCTCCCAGTGAAAAACACAATTCATATTTCTAATTTTATCTCAGATTTGTTTCTGTTTGACCTTTGGGTGCCCTCATACTATCCAAGAAGTAGACCACTTGACCAGCGTGACATTCACAGAATGATATGTCACATTTTAGGACAGCTGGGGAGGGAGCCAGAATAATATGAATGCTTTAATCAGCTATCACATGACACTCAAACCACATGACATAGTAAACACAATGCTATACTCTTCCTTTTTACGCTCCTTCCCATAACTTGATAAGTATTTTTCATGTATTTTAATTTATTGTTATACAAAATAGAAGTTTTATTTCTATAAACATTATTACATTGTTAATATTCCTACTGCATACTGCACATTAATATATAAAAGAATATTAAAAGGGACATTGAAAGCATTTTTCCTTGTTGCATCTGAAAGGTTTTTGATAATGTACCACTGTGGTTTCTTTTTTCCACTGATGCTTGCAGAGGAGCAAAACCTTATTCAATGTTTAACTGATCTGACTTGCCCTGTAAGCCAGTGAGCAGTTATCAGATATATAGTTGTGGACCAAGAACGCTGTGCATAACGTTTGTGATGTTGGTAAAGCTGTTGTGACCTCGCAAAGAAAGGTTGCAACTGTAACCCTTGCCAAGTGAGGCGAGCCATGTACGGTGTACGACTTAGGCTGCATGAGCGCCAAAGGCGCTCATCTGCGAAGCCTCGTGAAGCGAGGCAAGCCGTGTACAGCACAGGACGTAGGCTCATGGTTCAAATGCGTAAAGAGGGTCGGAACTACGAGGCAAGCGCGTAACTCTAAAAACCAGAAAAATAAATGTACAAATATAATAACACACTCACACACAGCACAGGGAGAGAGCCAGAAAGCTTGGGAGTTAGGTTGCAAACGATTTTGAGACATATTTGGGGTTTTTCCTCAGTCCAAAATCGGCTAACGAAGGGAAAAAAATGGCAGACGAAAAACTTCCAAAATTCTGAAACTGGATGAAAACGAGGCTGAGCAGCCAGGCACATGGGACTTAAAAAATACACAACGGCAAAGACAGTAACACTTACACCAACAACGCCAGGCCTTCAGTGCGTAACACGCAAACATTCAGCAGAAACACAGAGGAGAAACACACAGGGTAGGGACAGGGGGAGATGGTGGAAAGGGACACATGGTATTCCCAAGCACAAAACTTGTCAGGTTAACGAACAAAAAGCAATAATTGGCCCATACAGTAAAGGCTTGCATTGCCAGCCTTACAATTTGAATCCCGTCATTTTTCACGGGCAAGTTCCTAATATAGATATATGAGTCCACCAATGAATCTACAGACGTATGTATGCTCTATGCACTACCTGTTAGTTTCAATTCATTTGATACAGGTTTTTTATGCAAAACACAATTTTCAAACATACTCTTTTACATACATGGAAAAAGAATTGTGTTGCATGTCCATTTAAGTAAGATTGTTCTGTTTGTTACATTTGATATTTGCTTTCTTGCCATATTTACAGGATGTTGGTTTCCTTAACTGATGAGTAGTATGACTTCAAGTTACTGGTAGTATAGGGCTATGTACAGTGTGTATAGAAAATCAACATCCCCTTCAAAATTCAGACTTTTTTAAGGGAGGACTATTTGCTCATTCTTCCTTACAACAAATATCCATGCTCAGTCACCTTCCTGTACTTTAGCCACTGTAATGTTGCTTTGATGGTGTGCTTTGGGTCTTTGCCAAGTTGAAAGGTGAACTATCGCATCATTTCTTCAAGAATTTACCTGTATTTTGCCTCACCAATCTTCCCTTCTGTCTTGACAAGTTCCCCACTCCAGTCTATCCCCACAAAAGGATACTGCCACCACAGTGCTTTACTGTAGGAATGGTGGTCTTTTGATGGTAACACATACTATCTAAAAATCTAAAAAAGATGCGTTCTTGCAAAGTATAATCTAGACTTAATGTGGATTCTTTAGCATGAATTTTTACTCCCAAACAGATCAGATTTGTGAAGCACTTGTGATATTGTTGTTACATGCACACAATAACCAGTCTTCACAATAATGGCCTGAAGCTCCTTCAAAATTACCATTGGCTGCTTGGTAGTATATCTGGTTAGGTTCCTTCTTGCTTGGTCCTGATCTAGGTAATGTTTTGGTGGTGCTATACGCCTTCCACTTCTTAATAATGGCCTTGATTGTGCTCCATGAGAATTCTTAAAGAGATATAGAAAATTCCTAGATTTTACTAGGTATACAATATACCCATGTATCTCTGCTTTTATGTACTTTATTTTATTAAAAAGTTCTTATAAGCTCTGTTTTTACTGCCTGAAATCAAACAAATAGTCTATGTATGGGTCTTCCCACTACAGACTCTATACTGCTGGCATGTTCAGAATAGTGTCCTAGCCTATCAAGGACCAGGTCTCTGTAGCAGGATGTTGCAGGATGTTGCTGTGAGATGTTCATTGATTGGTTAGTATGAGACACAACAGAGCAAATACATAAAGAGTATGTGTCGTTGTGAGCTGCAGATGGCAGACCAAAGCAGGTAATATTTTTTTGATTTTAGGCAGTAAAACGTATGTGCACTTAATAAAATTATGTACATAAAAGTAAATCAATATATATGTATATTATCAAATATAATAGTTGTGGACCAAGAACGCTGGTCACGTTTGCAGCGTTGTCACGCTTTGAGGCCCTCGCGCAGCCCGAAAGTTACGGATTTGAGCGCCGAAGGCTGCAATGAGCACCAAGTGCGAGGCACTTTAACGGCCGACATTTTTTACAAGCCCGTAACTCTGAAGCCTTCGGTGACCACCAACAGACGTCAATGAATATTTTTTTTTACTTACAACCTCACACACAGCACAGTGGGAGGGGTTGCAAGCTAATTTGATGTTTTATTGGCGTTTTTGGGAGGTTTGAAATCAACTAAGCGAGGAAAAAATGGCGGCGGTAATAAAAAAAAAAGGCTCACAACAAGGCCGAAGCCTGTAGGGCCTTGGCGCTCATTGCGATGCCTTCAAGACTTGAAGAGGGAGAGGAAGGAGAAAGACACAGGGGAGGGAGAGGGGGGAGAGGGTGCAAAGAGACACAAGGTTGAGGGGGGAAGAGACACAGGGGAGGGAAATAAGGTGGAAAAAAACAAAGGGCATGGACAGGGGGCAAAGAGACAGCGAGAGGGAGAGAGGGGGAAACAGACTCATGGAAGAGAGAGGGGGAAGACAGACACAGGGGTCAGAGAGTGGGGAGAGGCTCGCAATGAGCGTGAGGCATTAAAGTGGTGGGTTGGACGACACCTGCAATGAGCGATGATTGCGGGGCTCGCGATGAGGGCCGAACAAGGCCCGTAAATAGAGGGGGGAGAAGCATGAAAGTGGCACGTAGGCCAAGGCCTGCAAGAAGCAGAGAAGCAGCTCCTTGCAGAGCTTGCGATGACCCCGTAAAGTAGACGGTGGGAGAAGCTCGCAATGAGCGCCAAAGGTGCTCATCGCTAGGCCCGCAATTTAGAGGGGGGAGAGCCTTGCATTGTGTGGCAAACAGCATTGCCAGCCTGCAAATTTTACTGCCATAATTTTTGACAGGCAACTCGCTAGTATAGCTAGTAAATTTCAGGAACCACCTATATCCCTTTAAAGCCCCTGAAATCTTTTTATACCCAACTGCTGACTTTCTATATCTATTGTACATCACTGCTTTCATTTTAAAGCAAGTCACATGTTAAAGGACCACTGTGGAAAAAGTGTTTTTCAATATCTAAAGTTGATAAGGAGAAAATGTGTTTAGAAAGTGAAAAAAAACAACACAATTTTATGTAAAATTCTTATTTACTGCAGACTTTCATGTTCTTTAATAAAGGTTCTTTTATGGGTATCGGTCTCATCAGGATTTGTCCTTACAAACTAATGGGCTTGGCATCAGTGCCAATGAGACCATGCCAGTTCAAGATGCCCCTTTCTCTTTGTGCAGATAGAAACTTCTCTGCATTCAAAGTGTCCTCCTACCCAAGGCAGAAAATCACTGGAAATTCAAGTTACACTCCACAGCATCATAATGCCAAATAAAATGATACATTGGAAGCTGCATTATTTTTTTTTATTAGAAAAACATATTGCCTATTTTAAAGTATATTCTTCAGAAGATTATATTTTATATTTATATCACATTGGTTCTCTAATCATAGTATTATAGTTTCACTGTTTTTTGTGGCTTGTTATAAGGTGTGATAATGGTGTAATTATGTGTGAAGTTTTGACATAGAAATAGCTGCTGGGGGAATTGTTTGCTACTCCTATTTCTCTGACATTATATTATACAATGTGTGAGGAAGACTTGGAAGCATATTCACAGTTATTTGGCTCATAAAGCATCCAGCAAGACTTACTATCATATTTTTTCTGGTAACTAGTCAGGCTAGTAAAAGTAAGTACTTTTTCTGCTTTTTTCTGTTTTCAAAATTTCAGATGCAATGCTTAAAATAGATTTTTTATATGATGGATAGACAATTTTTGAATTCCATGTATCTTTAAGAGAAGACAAAAGGAGCCAGACAAGGTTTTTTTTAAGCCTAAACATAACTGTAAGAGGAATACAAGCAATGATGCTGTGCTGTTGATCATGGGCAGGATGGAGGCTCAGTTTGTCCTGTGTTATATTGGAAAGCGAGAATTGATTTCCAGAGAGTACAGTTTTATAGTTGGGGTTTGTATTTCACATGGCTCGCTTACAAGGCTTCCATAGTAAAAGGTTCACATTACTTATATAGTAATTGAGGTTGAATAAAGACTTTTACTTCATCAAGATCAACCTTTTTAGATCTCTTCTGATCATTATAATATGTGGATTATTTATTATTAATTCCTTTCTGACCCCAGATACTGGCAATAGGATTTCTCTCTGGATCAATATTCCTTTCCTAGTTATTTAGGATAACCTTGAATTCCCTTTTTATTTGAAAATATATCCAACCCCTTATTAAAGTTATCTATCGAATCTGCTGTCACCACCTCCTTTGTTAGAGAATTCCACAGTTTAAGCACCCTTACTATGAAGAACCCTTTCTTTCTTAACGGTGAGATCTTTTTCTCTCTAACCTCAAGGGATGTCCTTTCTTTAGTTGAAAACCTCTTGACACAAAAAGTATACTTGACAATTCTCTATATTGACCCTGGATATACAGTGCCTTGCAAAAGTATTCACCCCCTTGACTTTTTACCTATTTTGTTACATTACAGCCTTAAGTTGAATGTTTTGTTAATCAGAATTTTATGTGATCTACGTTGGTGAAGTGAAATCAGACAAATATATACATAAAACTATTTTTTAGAAATAGAAAACAGAAAATTGGCATGTGCGTACGTATTCACCCACTTTGTTACAAAGCCCATAAAAAGCTCTGGTGCAACCAATTACCTTCAGAAGTCACATAATTAGTGAAATTATGTCTACCTGTGTGCAATTTAAGTGTCACATGATCTGTCATTACATATACACAACTTTTTTGAAAGGCACCAGAGGCTGCAACACCTAAGCAAGAGGCACCACTAACTAAACACTGCCATGAATACCAAGGAACTCGCCAAACAAGTAAGGGACAATGTTGTTGAGAAGTACAAGTCAGGTTTAGGTTATAAAAAAATATCCAAATCTTTGATGATTCCCAGGAGCACCATCAAATCTATCAAAACCAAATGGAAAGAACGTGGCAAAACATGAAAACCTACCAAGAGACGGACGCCCACCAAAACTCACGGACCGGTCAAGGTGGGCATTAATCAGAGAGGCAGCACAGAGACCTAAGGATGACAACAAGCCGTACGCTCCATAGAGTTGGGCTTCATGGCAGAGTGGCCAGAAGAAAGCCATTGCTTTCAGCATAAAACAAAATGGCACATTTTGAGTTTGCAAAAAGGCATGTGGGAGACTCCCAAAATGTATGGAGGAAGGTGCTCTGGTCTGATGAGACTAAAATTGAACTTTTCGTCCATCAAAGAAAATGCTATGTCTGGCGCATACCCAACACCTAAAGAACACCATCCCCACAGTGAAACATGGTGGTGGCAGCATCATGCTGTGGGGGTGTTTCTCAGCAGCCTGGACTAGGAAACTGGTCAGAGTTGACGGAAAGATGGATGGTGCTGAATACAGGGATATTTTTGAGCAAAACCTGTACCACTCTGTGCGTGATTTGAGGCTAGGACGGAGGTTCACCTTCCAGCAGGACAATGACCCCAAACACACTGCTAAAGCAACACTTGAGTGGTTTAAGGGGAAACATGTAAATGTGTTGGAATGGCCTAGTCAAAGCCCAGACCTCAATCCAATAGAAAATCTGTGGTCAGACTTAAAGATTGCTGTTCACAAGCGCAAACCACCCAACTTGAAGGAGCTGGAGCAGTTTTGCAAGGAGGCAAAAATCCCAGTGGTAAGATGTGGCAAGCTCATAGAAACTTATCCAAAGCAACTTGGAGCTGTGATTGCCGCAAAAGGTGGGTCTACAAAGTATTGACTTTAGGGGGATGAATAGTTATGCACATTGACTTTTTCTGTTATTTTGTCCTATTTATTTATTGCTTCACAATAAAAAAATATATATATCTTCAAAGTTGTGGGCATGTTCTTTAAATTAATTAAATCCATAACAATCCATGTTAATTCCAGATGGGAGGGAACAAAACACAAAAATGCCAAGGGGCGTGAATACTTTTGCAAGGCACTGTCGGCTCAAACTCTTAGCACAGTTAAAGGCTGCCTGTATCAAACATTTAGTATAAACTCCTATGAGTGATTGCTACGTTTGAACGGTTCCCTGCTTTACATGTGGTCTTACCAAAAGTGTGATTACATGGCTCCCGTAGGAGCCTACAGATGGTTCTGCTAGTGGTCCAGGTGAGCCACATCAATGTGTGTAAACTCAGCCTCCTGCAACAGCAACTACACTCCTAACGAGAACACTTACTAGATACGCTAAGAACCCAGTACCATAAAAAAACTGCCTAAAGAAGCACATTACTTGACCCTAATAAAAAAATTAGCCCTACATATCTTAAAAGCTCACACTTTTAAATACAGACACCCACTAATGGTAAGTGACACAGAGCCCCAATTGGTTAACACATACCTACCTGCTCTAAAAATACATTTACAACTTCCTCAGCAATAATCTTGCCAAAGCATTCAATGTGTATCTCGTAAAACATAATATGTGTGAAATTAACATATAATGTTATATGTCCGAACTACAATGTCCATATGCAATTATAATACACCTCATTAATATGTTGGCAATTAGTATGTGATTCCTACCAACTTAACATATGACATAAAGCTTAATTCCTTGGTGCTAAAGTCAGTACAATGAGTGCCTCCAGCAATCCAGAATTGCAGGAGCATTCTGTTTATGTATTTAGGTTCTCTCAGGCTGAGCCCAGGTGCATGACTACAATGAATATAATATGGTTTTTGACCTGGGCTCAATCAAACAGAACCCAAAAAAAACCAAAATATACACAAAGAGAAACAGACTACAATCGGGAACTGTTGGCTGTTCTCACAGGACAGACCTCACCACCACTGGGCACATAACAATCACCTATCACAAAATAAACATGCAGACAAAGTAAATCAGTTTGAGAAGTTTATGAAAAACTTATCAATTTACAAGAAGCACAGTCAACAAAGCAACAAGAGCAGGCAGAAATACAGTATAATCAGTGTAGTACAAACTTATCCCAAGGGGCCATGTTGCTGACTAAAAATAAAATAAGAAACCTTTCTCGGATCTAACACTGAAGAAAAATGTGTAGCACTTACATACCAGTCCAATCTGGTTAGTAAACCAGAATAATTAAAAAGTTAGGGAAGGGATTATTCATAAATTTAATTCTTAAAATATAACTAACAGTAATAGTGCACAGCACCTAGACATTTTCTTCATCTGGACAGTCAACCAGAATGTCATTCATTCTCATCTGGACCGTCAACCAGAATGTCATCCATTCCCATTCATAGCAAGTGCCATTGAAAAATTTAATATTACTACGACACAGCTCTGGAATGTTCTGTGTGAAAAAAACAAAAGGGGGGTTAAAGAATGGATTTATATGTAAAGTTTAATATTAGCAATTATGCCTGCTGTTTATCTCCAAGCAGTGCTATCAATGCTGTATCAATTGTAAAAACATCACATATAACAGTTGTGCATCTTACGAATCTATGTTAAATAATATTAAATAATTGGGCCCTCACACAGCGAGGCCCGCAGTTGAGGGGCTGCAATGAGTGCCGAAGGCGCTCATTGCAGGCCTTCTGATGAGTGCCGCAGGTGCTTATCGTGAGGCCCCTCGGAACTTAGGCTGCAATGAGTGCTGAAGGCCGAAGGCTGGAGCCCGTAGATGCAAACCGAGGCACGCAGTTGCGGGGCTGCACTAAATTGCAAATGTAATGGTCGAACCAGGGAAGTGGAAAGACCAGCGAAAAAGCCTAAATATGCCTCAAATTAACTTACACACTAACACACAGCGGGGGGGGGGGGGGGGGGGGGGGGAGCCCAGGAGCCTGTGCGTGAGATTGCAAGTTAATTTGAGGCATATTTGGTGTTTTTTCACGATCGAAAATCGAAACAGGATGAAAACGAGGCCGAAGGCAGTAAAAAAGAGCCCGAAGCCAGTAAAACTCAACACAATTTAGTAACATTTTACCCCACGGCAGTAACACTTAACTAAAGGCAGTAACACTTAACCCAACTCAGTAACACTCATCGCAAGGCCCCTAAACTACACGGGGGGGGGGGGGGGGTTTGCAATGAGCGCCGAAGGTGGTCATTACGAAACAACCAAAGTTGCGATGAGCAGCCAAAAGCGCTTATTGTGAGCCACGCAATAAGCGCCAAAGTTGTCTGCGAGGGGCTCGTGATGGGCGCTGAAGGTACAGCATTCCCAGTCTTAAAATTGTATTCCTGTCATTTTTGGCGGGCAAGTAGTTAGTAAAGTAATAATGTATAATACAGGGCATATTGTTTATTACTGATCACTAATATCACAATCATGCTTTGACAATCTAAAGAGATATTCCAGCTATTGTGATTGTGGATATGCTGCCTCTTGAGATCCTTCCAGGTTGTATACTCCATCACAGTATCAGGGACATCACCTGTGGCTCTTGCGCTGGCCACTTCCTCAGTCAACTTATTCTTGACTATGGTCTGGCAGTCATCATAGAGGTGTTTCTTGACATTCCTGACATGAACGTCCATACTGCCAACCTCTGCTGCCAACCTCTTCACATCCTTACCCTCCTTGACCAGCTCTGACCTGTTGGCAGCCATGGATGATATGGGACTGGTCATGGACTGCGTTTAGGAGTTTAATAAATTGCTCCTGGGAGTAAGTGGAGGCGCTGTGCTTTTTTCCAGCCCCCTGACCGTGCCCAGGGATCAGGTGTTCCCTAGTACTGTATTGGGCATGCAAGACAAAACACACATGCTTTAAAAATGTGACTCTGATTTTCATTTGATATACACAATTTGTATTCAAATATTATTCCATTTTCTTCTGAAAATGCAACAAAAGTTGCCATTTTTGAGACTTTTGAAACTGATCTGATACAGACAATAATAATTAGCTATTTTCCTTGCCCTGTATATGGTCCTGAACTTTAGTGTAAATTGTATGTGAATAAAATATAATACTGTATATAGAAACAGCTTTGTTTGTTAATTATAAATAGATCTCCAAATAAGCAAAACAAATGTGAAGAAATAGACTAGAAGCCAGAGATGCCACACATAGTGTACAAATTAATACTCCAGACATGGGACAGCAGTGCTAAAGGACAAACTTTGTCTCAAAGGGGTGATTGTGCTGGTAAATCAAGTAATGACCCTTTAAAAGTTACATGTTGCATAATGAAAGAGTTATAAGCCCCATTATACACAGCTATAAATTATTACTTTTTTTATTATACTCTGCTCTATTGCCTACCATGATAGCTTCTCTCATTCCTCCAATTCTTAACAGTGTGTGGCAAGGCTATATAGATAAGTTGTGAATCTCCATATTGCATCCTGTAATAATTCACATGTGGTGCAAATTCTTGCACCGAACCTTCATCACGTGACCATATGGACCATGTGCTTTGAAGATACAATACAGACAGTATACTTGACAGTACTGAGAGGGCTGGGAAAAGGAAAGGGCCAGCCTAGCAGCCTCCTGAGTTCAAGTAATGTGAATAATCATTTTTAACTTTATATTATTGAGCCAAAAAGGTTTTCTTTATGCCAGAGTCCGCTTATGCTTTTAAAGGGCCATAACTTGTTTTACCTTGAACATGTCCATGAAGCAATAGGGGTATGCTGTTATTTTTGTTAGAACATACTTAAAATACCCAAATTAAAAGAAAACATATTAGTGTTTCTTACCATTTATCAGTTTACTTACTACCATTGGTAATTTTGAGTTTTAGGACCATGTACTTGCTGGGCATGTTTTTAAAGTTTTTAAATGACTGTTTACATGCATCCTGTCTCCTATGCCAAATTTTAAATTTTAATTGGACATATACTAAAAACACATCTACACTCTGATTGTTAAATTGAAAAAGATTTGCTATGTACAACAGTTATGTCTGTTCAGTTTTTAGTGCCCTCCATTATATCCAATTGTTAATATTGTATATTTCCTTATTCTTATCCCCTGAACAGCGCTATTATTATTATTATTAATAAAAGTTTATAATAATAATGTAAAAACTGCAATAATTCAAAGCAGTTTGAATGTACAAGCAAATTCAGCTGATTTATTTATTGGTCTTGAAAGCTTGCAATCTAATCTACCGTAACTCAAAAAAGGAATCATTTGCACTCAAAAGGATTATTTTATAAGTTTTAAAATGTTTTCAAATCTTTCTAGTTAGTTAATTGTCTACACAGACTTGCATATATAACTAGCATAGATAACAAACATTTTTACTTCTTCTTTTCCAGTCTGTGTTCTCATATGGAGAATGAGGAGTAGGCTGTGATTGGCAGGTCTGATCAAGCAGCTCCATAGTACAGGCTGTTCTATTCTGAAGAAATATCTTACTTCCCACATAAGCTGGCGCAGAGTTACACTGGCTGTTATTATACTAATAGAAACTTATTTCTGATCCGCAAATGCTGGAATAGTTCAGATGTCCTAAAATACCTAAATTTTTAATTAAACAGTTTTTGCTTCACTGATGGATAGAATTAATTACACATGCAAAATAACAGTAACACATTTTTGACCATAAGGAGAGCATTGTGCAATCAGTTAGTCAAATAATTATGTTAGCTCATAAACCACAAAAGCAGATTACAAGAATATTTTAATAACTAGACTTTACAAAGATATCTTTCAGTGCCCTTTACATGGATACTGTTGTCCTATACTAACAGTATGTCCAAATATTTTATAAAGTAAAAACAATAAAGACTTTTATTTATTATCTATTTTTATTCAAATATTGTTTACTGTGAGCAGCTATTGTCTTGTTTGAGTTGCTTATTTGAGTTGATTTTCCAATATAATATGTGGAGTTACTACCAGTGGAGCTGGTGCTTCACACCAGAGTTCATTATAGGTAGTTGACCCTGGTGGGTTAGGCATTCCTTTAATTTGTTAAGGGTAGATGTACCCAGGTAATAGGGTTCCCTGGTGGTCCAGTGGTTAGGATTCAGTGATTTCACCTGTGCGATCTGGGTTTGATTCCAGTCAGGGAACCAAGAAGTCACACCACACTGAAGCCATGAAGGGTTGGGCCTGGTCAGTACTTGGATGGGAGACAACCTAGGAATACCAGGAGCTGTATGCTGTGGCCCACTGGAGAAACAACTGGCAACCAACTCCAGTATCTCTGCCATGAAAACCAAGTGGAGCAGCCTGGTATGTTGCGGTCCATGATCTCCATGAGTCACAACTGAATGATGCAAACACACAGGTAATGAGAAAATTGTATCTATGTCTCTACCAATAGTTGGATAGTTCTTTTTTTTTTACAACTGTGCGTGTATTCTGACTGCTGACACCCTCTGGCCGTATCATATCATGTGACATCATAAGAGCGAGCTTACCTTGGACCTATTTCTCACTACTAGACACCAGCCATATTGACTCCCACTTGTATCTACAAGATGTAAGAGATCTCATATATTACCTACTACCTATCTATGCTTGCACCAAATAATTATATAAACCCTATATTCATATTTTTAGATATTTTTAAACTATTTCGTTTATTTTTAGCTTATTTTAACAAGTAGTGGACTAGAAGCACACCTACATACACCCTTTAATATATACAGAAACTTTGTGTTTCCCATCATCCTTGCTATGCTTTCCTAGCACTACAGTACATATGGGACTGAGAATGTACTTTGGTTTATCTGACACTTCCAATTCCAATATCCCTGTGAAAAGTTTAATACAAGAAGCCACTTTTCTCTTTGTCAAAAGCTGATAATAGCCGCTTGATAAATCCTTCTTAACTCTGATGAACAGCTGTGGCAAAATCTGCCTGTCGCTGGTTACAGTAATGTAATGTGAAGATTAACTAAAGTAATAAAGCACAGATATCCAGTATGTAGCCAAAGAGGATGTCAAGAGCTGCAAATAGCAAGGTATAATACAACTGCAGTTTAGACTGTTGCTAAATTAGAGATGGTATCATATACAAAACTTCTTAACCTTTCAAGAATTTAAGTCACAGGTAATGTGTAGTGTTATATATTTTCCAAATGGAGATGAATGATATTAATGGGACACATAACTTGCATAATGGTCTAGCATGAGGGGAGCCCTACTGAGAAATAATTTACTCTCTAAACAGACTCACTTCAGCAGAGACAGCAAATGAGAATTTGTCAGAGGTAGGTCCTGACAATACTGCAAAGCTGTATTTTTGTCATAACTAAAGGTATACTGCAGTCACCAAATTATATACAGTGGAAAAGCATGTGAAATAAGTGTTTTCCTTTTTTAAATTGCTGCTTATATAATTGAGTTCAACCGAATGCATAATATATTAACTGGCCCTTGACACTAATCTTTACCTGTGCAGGTTGAGTAAGGAAGCGTTACATTCAGCGGAGTACCTAGGGGGTGGTGCAGCGACCCGGACATCAGCTCATTGGGCGTGGCACTCATGTGTCTTCCTCCAGGCTCCCTGCTAACCCCTTGTCTCTCTCTTTCTCACTAGTCTCTCTCCCTCCTCTTGTCTCTCTCTCTCCCCCATCCCCCTTGTTTCTCTCCCCTGTCTCTTACCGCTGTGAACTGGAGCTTGGGTGATGGTTCCTCCCGTGCTCTCATCTGACCTGGAAGAGGAAGAGCCCACAGGGAAAGGAGCTCATTCACAGAGGCAGGGAGAGGAAGGGGTGGGGGGAGAAACAAGGGGGAGGAGAGTGGAGAGAAAAAAAGGGAGAAACAAGGGGAGGTCGGGGTAGAGAAACAAGTAGGAGGAGGGGAAAGAAACAGGGAGGAGGAGGGGGAGAGAGACAAGGGGTAGAGAAACAAGGGGGAGGATGGTGGGGAGAAGCAAGGGGAGAAAGAAACAAGGGGAGATGGGGTAGAGAAACAAGTAGGAGGAGGGGCAAAGAAATAGGGAGGAGGAGGGAGGAGAGAGTCAATGCGGAGGAGGGGTAAGAGATACAAGTGGGAGGAGGGTGGAGAGAGACAAGGGGAGGAGGGGATAGAGAGACAAGGAGTGGGAGAAATAGAAGGGAGGAGGGGGAGAGAATCAAGGTGGAGGAGAGGGGAGAAGGGAGAAGGGGAGAGGGAGAATGGTGGGAGAGACAATGGAGAAGGGGAGAGACAGGGGTAAAGGGAGAGACAGGGGTATAGGGAGAGACAAGGGTGGGGGAGTCAAGGGGGAGGGAAAGACAAGGATAAAGGGAGAGACAATGGGGAAGGGGAGAGACAAGGGGAGAAGCAAAAGGGAGAGCAGCGAGAGGGAGAGCAGCGAGAGGGAGAGATAGAAGGAGGGAGAGGCATAAGGGAGAAATAGAGAAGGGAGAAGGTAGAGGAGGAGAAGGGAGAAGCAAGTAGGGAGGGAGGGAGAAATGATAGGGAGAGGTAAACGGAAGAGAGAGAGAAGGGTAAAACAAAAAGAGAAGGGGGAGAAGGAGAGAGCGAGTGAAGGGAGAGACTGCACATTGGCTCCTACAAGCACAGGCTGCACTTTGGTCTTTTCAGGCACAAGCTGAGCGCTCTTCATTGCCTGGAAAGACAGGATGCGTGGTGTCGTGAGCGAGTCGAGTTCCAAGCCAAATTTTAACAGCCTCTAACAGCCTTATTAAACTGTGATTCGGCAAATTTAAAAGGGCTCTATTTAAGCACAATGAATATTTTTTACAGAAGTTTTTAGTTAGTGAAGACCTTGCTTTTGGATAGAAGTTCACTAACTAAAAACTTCTTTAAAAAAAATATTCTATGTGCTTAAATAGAGCCCTTTTAAATTTGACGAATCACAATTTAATAAGGCTGTAAGTGAAGCGCATTGAGTACCAAAAATGATGAAAACCAGAGCTGACGTGTACAGGGGTACAACTGAATGAATATAAATTATATATATATATATATATATATATATATATATATATATATATATATATATATATAATATACACACACAAATTAAGGAATAATATTTGCATCTGGGGGGGCAGGCAAAAGCTGTAGTTATGCCACTGGTTACATTTCATATGTAATTTCTTGTTAGATTGTTCTTTTTTTCAGCTATTTCTAGTCATTGTGATGGATAATGTAATGATTAGAGGTTGTGAATTCAGATCCCATCAGCACCCACTTGTTTTATTAATATTTTTATTTAGGTTACAGCTTAAAACAGAAATAGATCTATTCTGTAAAAGGAATTGTATGAGTGGGTACATTTAGAAAAAATAAACTATTAACATAAACATTTTAAAGTAAAAAAAACTAATAGGGTTTAAAATCCCAAGCAACAGTTCTAAGGCAAAGACTTTAACCACTTCCCAATCATTCTTTTATGATAACAATTGGGATATAGAAAACAATAAATGTACATTATAATCAGTCTGACAGTCACAGTCTGAGCCTCATTATCTAGACAATTTCTTATTGGAGGGCTTCATGGGCTACACAAGCAGTGACTAAAACTGACAATATGTAAGTAATTTCTTACTTAGTTTAATAAATGTAAACAACATTCCAACATCAGTTTCAAGTATCTTTTTAAAAAAAAAATCATTTTCATGTATAAAAAAAAACGTATTTAGTAACATTTGCTCTCATTTATAGTAATGCAGAAAATTCGGTGCATTCCGTGTTCCTTTAAAGAGACTCCAGGTATGGTATAATTTAAAAACTATAGGTAATAATAAGTACTTTATGTTACTTGTAATATGGGTTTTCTTACATTAAACTTTTTCACCTGTCCGTTAACCTTTCTGATCCACCCACCAAGAGCAGTCTAATATGCAAATGGAGAGATCATTGCCAAAGGATTGCGAATTACTCCATGGGGCTCCGAATCTATTGTCTTAAGTGGAAAGCCCAGTAAAAAAGGGGAATGTTCCAACTCTAGTAAATAATATCTAATGAACCTGGCTATTCTCAGGTGTTTGTAGTATGCAATTAAGTGTCACGTATAATACGGAAGGACACTAGGGAGGTGGCCAGTAACAAGGCTGAATATATAGACAAGTGGTAATTTAAGGGTCAAAGGGAAGACTGAGGTCAAGTTACAGTCCAGTAGGCAAGGCAGCCAGAAGACAAGGGATAATCAATAAACCATAGTTGAGGTCAGCAGAATTGAATAGACAAAGACAATAAGTCAGGAAGCCAGAAAGCAGAGTCAGTTCCTGAGAGACTAAATAGGTACAGTAATTGGTGTACAAAGTAGGAGACGTTTATAGCCACAGGGTTAGAGGCATGCCAGAGACCTCTTCATGGGGAGGCCTCTGAATGCACACAGGACCAGGCTTCACTGGGTTGGCACAAACACACTTTTAGATAAGATTAGTGGCATGGATGTTAACTGCATGATCCCATGTGTCATCAGTGGTACTATACCCTTTCCACTAGACAAAGTATTGGAGTTTCCTGCCCCTTCTCTGGGAATCCAAGATATGCAAGATTTTGTACGTCTCCATCCCTTCAACTGAAATGGGTTGAGAAAGACAGAATAGAGAGTAATAAATATGTCTGTCAACTTCTTGAATGGACAATCAAGTTTTATATAGCAGGAGGCCAGCCATATTCCTATAACACATTGAGATTTGTCCACAAGCATATGCAGTCCACAGAGATAATAAAAGATTACAGATGATCATTGCCCAGGTTGAACTGTGGGTGACAAATCTTATTTTGGTAAAAGTGAGACATTCTGAGAGGATCCTGAGTAATTGTGTCATTATAGGCAAATCTGGCAAGGGGGAGGAATTTCAGACAAATATACTGGATAGATTATCTAAAGTAAGGGTGCACAAAGTCCTGGAGGGCCACACACAAGCCTGGGTTTGATGATAGCCCTGATGTGCACAGGTGAGTCAATCACGTCTTCAGTCATCCTGTGCAGAGAAAGGATATCTTCAAATCCAGGCTTGTGTGTGGCACCCCAGGAACGAACGTGTGCACCACTGATCTAAAGCATCACAGACATTTTTTACAAAGTTTGTTTAGTTCTCCTGAAAAGATTAGGGATTGAAGGCAGAAGTGAGAAATTAGTCAAATTTTAATGAGGAAAGGCAAAGAAGGTTGTGGCCTGAACAATCTCAAAGAAAGTGACCAGACTGACTGTAATAGATACACACGTTATTTGCTCCTCACTTTTCTATCCACTTTCAATTGTATACTCTAGGGGGTGGTGAATCAAATACAGTGGAGTCCCATATTTCTGTGGAACTGGAGATCCAGTTGCTGTTCTCTCCTCTCTTAAAGCATGCTTTTGATGGTTAAATGGGTCAGGTCATCTAAAGAAGAGATCAAGGTAACCGAGCCACTGGTTCATCCAAATGGGTATAAGGGGCCATCTCCAAATGTTAACCATGTAATCCTTGGTGGTTTGGGGATACCAGTTCAGCAGTGGCTGCCTTAAGGATTCATCGTATAAAGCCCCCATAACATCTCTGAATGACTGAAGCTGATCCAGGAGAGTGATGATTATTGATACCTGAATTAAATATATGAAGTAGGTGCAAGGTTTAAGCAGAAAAATTAGTTGACAAGTATTTCTCAAACATCGGACTTGCATGCATTCCCCGCCAAATTTCTCTGGAAGAGGCACGTGTGGTTCTGGCTGCTGAAGATTGGGTGCATGACACCAGGGTCAGGGCCAAATGGTTTTGCAATTCCTGGAGAATTGGGTACAAGGTTTCAATCTGATCCACTAGTAGGAACATGGATGGTGGTACTACAGCCTCCATGGTGAGTCTCAGTTGTTATGCCACTTGTAGTACTGGAGGTCATATACTTGAATACACAGGGACCCGGTACAGGCAATCACAGGTAAGATCGAGGACAAAGTACAGTCCAATAGTAGAAATAGGCAAAAGACAAGGGATAACCAAGAAATATATATTTTATAATTACACCAAAGACTGAAATATCTATTGTATATCTGTGAATGACATCTGTTCCTGTATACTTATGTTTTGTAGTTTGGGACAGCAGTGACGGTCCATGCAGAGGCATAATAACAGACTATAAAATACCCTTTTACTTGACTAACATGCAATTCTATATTTATTTTTAGAAGATGCGAGATAAGCCTTGCCTGGAAAGAATAGATCATAAAATGAAAATTATAATGCCTGAACACTTTAATCGTCTTCCAACAGCCATTCCTGCATTACATTATCGGAATACACAACTTTAATGCTATGGAAAGAGTAGAATTCCTTTATGTCATTGCAGTACAGATTACAATCAGGAATATGCAGCTAATCCTTCTAAAACAAATGTGATTCCTTGTAGTTTCTATATGTTAATCTACACAGCTTGATAACCCCACAGACTGGAATTTTAATGTTGTAGCGTTATTTTAAATTGAGATAATAGAGCCTAGTAGAGGTATTTAAGATGGATTGGACTAGGGAGAGTCTAGTAATGGGAACAACAGGATTGAGTTACAGTACTGGAGACAGGAATTGATAAGTGAGCAAATTAAGAATTTGGCTGCTTCTTATATGACAAAAGAACAGATTTTAGATATGTTTCATAGGTGCAGTCAACAGGTTTTAGCAAGTGATTGTACATAGGGAATGACAGAGGGTGCAGAACTCAGAGTAATCTCAAGGCAGCAGACTTTCCATCCCACATGTGAAATTGTCCTTATAGTCTATAACTAACACAAAAAGAAAATGGGAAGAGTTCATGATAAGCATCCCTAATTATATTATCAATGAAACCCTTTTATATATAAAATTTAGTTTTTTACACTTTTCTTCATCATATCATACTATATATTTGAAAAGGGGTAATCAGTACTGTCCACTTCTGGACTGCTACCCTGTTGTGGTGAAGGGGCTTGTGTACCTCAATGAAGCTGTGAGCTATACCATTTACGGTCACTCACGATGGGCAGGTCATAGGTCAGAAAAATCACAGTCCCCCTGTAGAAGTAACTGGCAAACCACTTCAGTATCTTTGCCAAGAAAACCATATGGAGCATGACCAGAAAAACACAGACAAATGTGCTTGGTGTGCTGTGGTCTATATGGTCACCAAGAGTCAGAAACGACTGACGGACTGAACAAAACCAACAATCAGTCCTGTAATTAAACATTCACCAACAAAAAAGAAAAATTAACAGTAATTCATCAGGTACAAAACCGATCATATATTTGTCAGGAAAAGAGGGTCAACATGTGGGAAAGTGAAAAAGTGATTAAAACATATTTTTTTTACATAAATAAAAAAAATTCTGGCAAATCATATTTAAAAAGAAAAACTATGACCATTACCCCAATGGCTCAATGCCTCACTAAATATCCACTTATATATTAAACGTAAATATAGCACACATTCACACTCAAATTCATAAGGTCCTCCTATCTACTGGTGTATGCCATATTTAGAACACAAGTCTATGTGGAGAAGAGTACACTGGCACAATTCATACCATACCTAAAGGACCACTGTGGTGCTTTATTTCTATATGGTATTTTATATAGCTATGCTTGATAAGAGCAACATTATTTTAGAATACAAAATAAAATAAGCCCAACTTTTACATTTTAACCATTATTCAATAATTTGTTATTCCAAGTATCCATTTTTTTCTCAACAGTTTCTGTCTATTACTATCTTAGAGGGTGTGCTCTTGCCATCTACAATGAGTT
This sequence comes from Discoglossus pictus, assembly GCA_027410445.1. NCBI lineage: Eukaryota > Metazoa > Chordata > Amphibia > Anura > Alytidae > Discoglossus > Discoglossus pictus. The sequence goes on along the minus strand of CM050163.1, from coordinate 464,846,729 downwards.
AGTTCTACTGAGAGCTCTGCTGGTTTTACATGACACATTCCCATTTTGTAGATTGAACGTTACTCAGCATTCAAAGTGTCCTCCCACTTCAGGAAATTAAAGAAAAAAATTAAATTGATCAAAAATTAGAGAGGCTATACTATTCTTTACATTCTAAATACACAACCTGATTTTAAGAGTTGTTCTTCAAAAGAGTATGCCTTAAATGTAAGACTCAGTGGCCCTTCTGCAATGGCCCTTACACACTCACTGTTTTATTTCTCTTATATAAAAGGTAACTTTTTTTTACACTCTCCTACATGCAAACTCACTTCCGCTGATAAATATATTAACATCAGTATGTTTGATAAAATACAGATCATTTTTCTTTTTTGTTGATGAATGACCAAAACAAACAGAAATACTAATGAAGAGATGGCACACAAGTTGCTGAGAAAATAAATGTGTTATTTTGTATATAATCTCATCAACCAGCCAAAAAATATTTTGGCCTGCCATATCTAACATAATACATGAATCTAGACTTTACTTCTGAATTACCACATGATCTGACCCTTTGACACATTATCCCTTACAGCATTACACTTGTCTAATTTGTTAGCAGACATCTGCAATTAGCACCCAGAACTTGCCGGATTGTTGACTCTAAATAAACTAACACCAATATGAACAAATATTGAAACTGAAATAATAGATTTGTTTTGCTATGCTATATGATCTACTTGACAAGGTAATGCTTAAGATTTTACAAGCTCAACTCCAACAATATATGCACCAAGAACTACCATGTGTGCAAGCCGGGTTCTGCAGAGGAAGAGGCACAAGAGATCAAATTGCCAGTGTCCGCTGGATAATAGAGAAAGCAAGAGAGTTCCAAAAAAACATTTACACTTGCTTCATAGACTATTCTAAAGCCTTTAACGGTGTGGATCACAACAAAATGTGGGTGTACCAGATCATCTCATCCTCCTCCTAAAGAATCTGTATGTCGACCAAGAAACCATGGTCAGAACCAAACATGGGACAACAGAATGGTTCAAGATCGGAAAAGGAATGCGACAAGGTTGTATATTGTCACCTTATTTATTCAACTTATATGCAGAGTACATCATGCGTAAGGCTGGACTGGATAAATCCAAAGCCGGAATCAATATTGCTGGAAGGAATATCGACAACAACATCACATACACTGATGATACTACTCTGATGGCTGAAAGTAAGGAGGAACTAAAAGACTTGTTGATGAGGGTAAAAGAAGAGAGTGTAAGAGTTGGCCTGCTGCTCAAAGTCTAAAAGACAAAGATCATGGCAACAGCAATCTCACTTCCTGGCAAATAGACAGGGAAGAAGTGGAGGCAGTGACAGATTTTATTTTCTTTGGATCCAAGATCTCTGCAGATGGTGACTGTAGTCATGAAATTAAAAGACGTTTGCTTCTGGGGAGGAAAGCTATGGCAAGCTTGGACAAACTAGTAAAAAGAAAAGATATTAAACTCAACAAAGGTCAGCATAGTTCGAACTATGGTATTCCCAGTAGTAACATACAGATGTGATAGCTGGACCATGAAGAAGTCTGAGCGCTGTAGAATTGACGCCTTTGAATTGTGGTGTTGGAGAAGACTGCTTAGAGTCGTTGGACTGCAAGACGATCCAATAAATCAATACTTCAGGAAATCAAGACAAACTGTTCACTAGAAGGTATGACCATGAGGCTGAAGCTCAAATATTTTGGCCATATCATGAGATGGCAAGATCCCCTAGAAAAGACTCTGATGCTGGGAAAGATTGAAGGCACAAGAAGAAGGGGATGACAGAGGCAGAGATGGATGGATGAAGTCACTGAAGCAATGCACATTAACTTGATGAAGCTCAGAGGGCCAGTGACAGAGATGCACCTGGTGTGCTGTGGTCCATAGAGTCATGGAGAGTCAGACGCGACTGAACAATAAAATAATATCTGTTCTGTATTTCTATCAGCTTTAGAATGCACTAATAAATATCTAAGAGAGCATATGTTCCAAATATTAAATATATGGCAAATATAAAAGCTATTCTGTAATATTTGTTTTAACTTGCCAGGTTACAGCAATAATCTCTTGAGGTATCGGAGATATTGAAAACATTTTTAGAATATTTGTGTAGCTTACTATATATTGGACAAAAATGTGGCTCCATCTACGTGTCTGCTTTCCTGAGTTGCTGTGTGCGTGTTTGCATTGTTCTGTCGTATTCGACTCTCCGTGACCTCATGGACCGCCACACACCATACTCATCCACCTGTTATTCATGGCAGAGATACTGGGGTGGATGTTAGTTCCATCTCCAGTGGGCCACAGCATACAACTCCTGGTAATCCAAGTAGTGATCAGGCACAACCCTGCATGGCTTCAGGGTGGTGTGACCTCTTGTGTCCCTGACTGGAATCAAACCCAGGTTGCAGTGGTGAATGCACCAAATCCTAACCACTGAACCACCAGAGAACCCTTCTGAGCTGCTAGTGGTGTATAAAAGATGTAATGACATAATCACATGCTGAGTGTTATTACCCACTCAGCATCATAAAGGAAAAATATTGTGGATAATACAAATCCAGGAATGTGTTCTAAATTGTAGCAATTAGAGATGACCATTTATACTCAGTAGCTCAGAACAAATCATATTAAAGGGAAGGCATCACACATTTGTTTATGCTTCTGCTATGGACAGTTTCAGATAAGCTATACAAATGTTTTAAGAACATCTACTCACTTTCTGATTACTGTCATTTGCTCTAGGAGGTGAATAATACAAATCATTACAGTTCAATTAATGCTTTAAATGCACATTTAATAAGTTGCATGTGTAGTGCAAAACAAGGTGCATCATTCTGTACTGTTCATGTATTTACTGATCATCACCTACATGTACAAAACAATGGAGTCATATATGACAATTATCAGAAGAATCCTAAAAAAAACCTCTGTTTTACAGTCTATCCTATAAATTTCTCTTTGAGGATTGCGACAAGAGAAAAACAGTAAGTATGTACATTTCACAGTGGAAGTGTGGACAGCAGTTGAAAAAATATTCATCAGTTGGAGTCACTGACAATAAGACCCAGGGACATTGCTCACACGTTTAGGAAAGAGAGAGCCATCATGGAAGATTTCAGCCCTCTGGTAAATACAATCTAAAATAGAACTATTCTATTTGCACCATTAATTAGCATATTATATGTCGAACTCAGCTTGCTAATTAACAGCATAATTTGCAAACAGATTTCTATGATGCCTAAAAATGCTCCCCACCTGTCCAATTATATATATATATATATATATATATATATATATATATAGGCCCTCTCCTCCATCATAATCAGATACATTGTGCTTTCAACAAATAAACAACAGTGCATATTTTAAAAATTACTGCATTTAAATTAGAGAGATAGATTTGCTTCAGGAGATTTCCTCTCTGTAGTGGCAGCAGTAAAAGATGGCACTCTATGTGGGCATTATGCCACAGGACACACTAATAAGCGAGATCTACTTTGAATGTCCATTTCTCTGTTTGTTCAGCGTAAAAACACATTTAAAAGTAGATCAGTCATTTACATTTTGTCAACCAAATTCAGCCCAGCTGTAACACAGGGTAGCCCAAGTTTGTGTCACGTGGCCCTTTCTCTACAGTCACAGTCGATACAGTGGACTTAGGCAGTAAATTATTTTTATTATTACTTTTATTTGTAACACGCCAACATATTCCATATTGCTGTACAGGGGAAAAGAACAAGGAAAAATATAATTTTAACAAACTGCAGAAAATGGAGGGCCCTGTTTTGAGCTTACAATCTTTGCAGAAAGTGCTTTTTTCCCCCAAAGCACTCTACAAGATTGAGAACTCACTACTTACAATCTAAAGGGAATGGAAGAGGCAGATAAGGAATAGCAAGGGTCAGGAAGAAAGTGAAGTTCCATTAGGTAGGAAGGTATGCAAAGTTAGAATGTTTTTTTCATATAGAAGGAAAAAGAAAGCATCTGAGAAAGTAATTTGGTAAGTGATTCTAGTATGCAATATGTTATCTGCCCCTAGTGGTCAGATAGTATAATCTGTGAATCGGAATGTCAGGTGAGGGGCCTGGGTTAGGAGATATGTCCTCAGAAGCCAGCAGAAGAAAGAGAGAGAGGGAGAGGAGGTGGGATTTGGACTTGCAGAAGTGTTTCTGCTTATGAGCGTTAGAAGGGGGAGGAGATAGTGAGTGAAAGAACAAGAGTAGCTCATGGGAGCATAAAAGAGGAGAGGAGAGCATGGAAGGTGAGATGGTTATGTTGGAGACATGATGTGGAAAAGTTGAGGAAAAGACAGTAGATGCAGATTGATGGTAGCAATCTGGAAACATATGAAAAATATGTGGATGGGTTCTCCAATCAATCTGGCTAAACCTTTGCTGATAAAATTCAGAATCAATGACACCATACATCAGCTTCCATAAACATCCACTACTCATAGATTTGTTTTTAGCGGGCTGAAAATCCTAGCCTACTCAGCCTGTGTAACTACTTGACATGAAAAGCGCAAATTACACCAGGCATTGCCCACCAGATTGATGAAAGATATAAAAATAAAAAGTCCCTCTTTATCACGTGTTGCTGCATTTTCACTAAGAGAAACATGTCTTTGTAGATCCAATATCCTTTTGACTCGAAGAAACCAAGCAGAAATGTGGCAGTTACCTACATGGTGTCTAAGCACAGTTTACATGCTGTGTTATATTTTGCATCCCAAACACAAGCTGTTTTCACCTTGACTTAAAGACTTTTTCCCGTGTGCTCATTTATCTTGTCTTTTTAGCATTTGCCATAAAAAAAAACAAAAAAAAAAACTTTGCCTGGGATTTTCTATCACAAGCAGTAATCAGTTTCTTAGCAACATCATTCACACTTAGAAGAAAAGTAGAAGACAATGCTGAGCCTCTCCTGGGGATTAGGAATTCATGTTTATAAAGCAGGAAAGGATGTGCATTTCTCACGCAGTGTACTTAAGCTTCAAAGCTCTCCTTTTGAAATCCTTGAAAAACGCAAGATCACTCAATTACTGGGATTTGCTACCTGAAATATAACCTACATTCGTCTGTTTGTGCTCTTAAGATCCGCATTATCAGTACACCAATACCAAATAGCAAATTACCACATTTTGCATATGAATAATACTTGTAAAGATGGAGAAACTATGCAATTTCTCAGTTTATGTAGAGACTATGGGCCTCATTCTATTATCGGCCGCAGGAGATGCGGGGACGCAAGGACCGTCCGCAAGCTATTTGCCTATTCTATTCCCCTCCGGCCGGGGATTCCGGCAGGCTTGCGGCCGGCGCCTTGCTATCCCTTGCGGCCGCTCGCGCCGGAGGAAAGCCTTTGATCTAAAACGGCCGCAAGAGTTTCGGCCACAAGAAAATCCTGGTTGCTATTCAATTGCTCCGGGAACCCTCTCTGCAGGGCTCAAACCGAGCCGCAGCTTACTTGCAGCAAAAAGGTCCCGCTAGCACCAATTAAGCACATTATAAAGCCGAAATAAAGCCATCCTGCACTCTGAGGAGACTATAAAGTGATTGTAGGTGTTAGCAAAAATAGCACAACATTCCCCTACACTCAAATCCGTAAATATAATTTTTTTTAATTTATGTCACATATCCATGTAAAAAGTCCTGAGGGCTTGGAGCACCTCAGGCCCGCCCACGCTGCGGCCGGAAAATAAACAGTTAATGTAAACTCGGATTTGGGCTGATGTGCAAGCTTGAGAGGGGGTTACTATGAATCCTCATGTCCCCCAATATGATCCCTAGCATTTACAGAGCTTTACAGTGCCGTCTTGAATTTATTTTTGCGTTTAAAGATTTCTGAGCTTACGGCCGATTGCAAGATATACGGCCGGCCGTAAGGGGAGATCCATGCTATTTACGGCCGATAATAGAATGAGGCCCTATCTGTCCAGGAGGTCTATGGTAAAATCCTTGCTGTGGAATTTAGCCGGCCAAATGCCTGCTGGAACTGATCAGAGGTTCCAAGATTCTGGTCGTTTCTCTATTATCAGCAGAGTTACATAAGCATTATTCACATGGTTCATTGGCTTAGAAACAAATGATACAATTAACTAAACGCATAAACTAGTGCAAAAGCGCATATATATTCTATATATATATTCCAATATTTCTTAGTATGTAAGAAAAGGCAATACTCCAACATACCATAGACCAGTACCACTGGTACAGCAGGCATAAGGCCCTGAACAACCTTCTAGCTGTGCATGACAACATTCACAAGTTTTATCCTGCACTGTAAAAAGGAAGAGAAAGCTTTATGGAATTATTAAAATTACTTGGTTTTGTTTGATGAGGTAATCATTTAAAAAGACATTAGACACACTTATGATTTTATGCCATTGTTTAACTTTGCTCCAGATTCTTGCCCTGAAGTGTTAGGTACAAACATTATACACAATACTATTGTAATTGAGGATGAGGAAAGATTATTAATTTAACCTTTTAGATCACCTCTCATGCTTGTATGATGTGATTTGATAATTGTTCATTGATCCAGGGGAAGGCAAACAATACTTTCCATTGAAACATTACCAATTGTCTCATAAGGAGAAAATTAATTCTGCTTGTGCCAAATTGTGGCAATCTGATTTTTCTTTAGATCAATACCGCTACCATTTTAGGTATCCAATATACCTTTGTAGGTCTTTTTTATTCAGAAATATATATAGGCCCTTTTTAAAGTTATCCACAGATTCTGCCATCACAAATTCCTGTGGAATGTGACTGCCCTAAGGGTGAAGAACACTTCTTTCTTTAAAATGTGACATTTTGTTAATTTTAATCTCAATGGGCAAAAACTGTATAAAGGTAATCATAACCCCCTTCAGGCTCCTTTTTGCTAGAGAAAATAATTTGGCCTGTCACTTTATCCCCCTTATTTATTTAGTTGGCCTTCTCTAGCCCTATAAAGACCATATTTTATAAATGATGCCCAAAACTGTAGCCTATATACCAAATGAGGCCAGTGCCAGAGACTTATACAGTGTCAGAATTATATTTTCTTCCCTTGCTTTTATACCCCTCTTTTAATACATGCTAATATTTTACTTGCCTTTGGAGCTGCTGCTTGGCATTAAGCCATGTTACATATGTGATTGTGCACAAGCACTCCCAAATACTCTTCCATCTCCAGTAGAACTAGATTTGTAAATTACATACATTTTTTTTTCTTGTCAAACCTCATCTAGCATTTTGTTTCTCATTCTAATTTATGCAAGCACTTTAGCAACGGAAGTACAGAATTACCTACAATTTAATTCCATCAAATAGAGACATTATTTTCCAACCATACTTCTAAATCATGAATACAAATGTTAAAAAGAATAGGGCCTACTGAGCCCTTTGGACCCAACATGCAAAATCAGAAGACTACCTTTCATAGTATACACCTTTGAAAAGTTATACTTTGTAATGGCAATTTTTTTTAAAAGAGAACAGCAAAAAACACATTTAAAGTCTTTGATTACTCATGTTACCCTTTTCTTAGATCTCTGAACAGGGCATGGGCCTTATAAACAAATGCAGCGTCCATATGTCCTATTCTCTTTATGAGCTGCTAAAAGCTTCTCTGGATTCAAATATAGTGGTTGCATCCCACGAATATCTTCATTAGATGCCAAGTGCCTTATGATGCCTTGGTCAACCGGCAGCAATCTTTGATTTTAAAGGTGGGATTTGTTAAAAAAGCTCTGGCAAGAACAACACATGTGTGGGGTGGGAGAGAACCACAGCTTTGCATTGATCAGGGTGCAAATTTATTTTTCTAACTACCAGTAAATTAAATTAGTGTCTGAATAGTAGATGGTGTGTGAAAGAATGACCTTGGATTACTGCAGTTAGTTGCTGCCAACTGTTCCTGCAATTAAGAGGTAACAGATTAAACTGCAGCTTAAAAAATAATGTAGAAGAAAATGAATGAAAAGCATCTGCCACTTTTCAAGAACATTTATTTTAACAGGTGCAGCAAATGATTATATAAAAGCTTGTTTATTTGATCACCGGTTTTCTCATTATTCGTGGGGCAATGATTGAAGACAATGCATATATGCGGATGCATCTGCGATAACCAAGGTGGCAGCATAAAAAAAAAAAAAAAAAAAGCCTCCAATTTAGTTGGAATTGATTACTATATTTCCACGATACATGTTGGAAAAAAACGACCAGCCAAGAACCATCACCCAGTAAAAAAAAAAAGTTATAATCTCATTGTTGGGGTGATAAGCCATAAGGGCATACCCTATAGAATAAGTAACAATGTTAACGGAAACCATTATCACTTATTCACATGAGAAAACGATTGATGGAAGCTCTTTATGTGTCCCCCCCCCGCCCATGGTTTTCATGGCAGAGCAATTGGAGTGGGGTGCCACTTCCTTCTCCAGTGGGCCACAGCATACAGCTCTGGCATTCCTGGGTGGTCTCCCAACAAAGTACTGACCAGGCCCAACCCTTATACATCTTCAGTGTGGTGTGACCTCATGGTTCCCTGACTGGAATCGAACCCAAGTCACAGCAGTGAAAGCACCGAATCCGAATGACTGGTCCATCAGGGAACCTGTACTTTATGCTTAAAATACCTTAGGGACACACAGTCACCATACGCTCCGAGTGAAAACTAAACTGGAAAATATATTTTTTTTACATTTCTCAAGATTTAACTTTCATATTGTCATTTTTAATTATTACTTGTAAAGCCCCTGCAGCCCACATCAATCCGCATAATTAAGGAAGTTCAGGCTGCAGTTGTCCAAACACATTCTATTTGAGCTTCAGCAATTTCTACTCCTTGTTAAGCATGCAGAGGTGGGGTATCCTAATCATATACCCTATTTGTCTTGTATCACCCCTTTAATGCTTATATATATGTATATTTTCACAACGCAGAATAAAAATTACTATTACAAAAAACAAAACAATTAAGGTTATGGGATTCAAACGCACATCTACTACAGCCCAAGCACTTTATCATTGTGTTATGTGTTAAAAATACAAGACCTTGTTTAGCATTACAAACCCTATATTTGTCTTTTATAATCAACCTTTTACAGTTTATATACAATATCACTTTTGTCTTGTGACGTCACAGCCCTGTCACTGAATGACATAGATATCCGCTTATGCTTTTTCACCCTCTCTCTGAACAGCTGTGCTGACTTCAATTGTCCCTTTAAGCTCAATTATCTAACACTTCTGCTCAAATATGGGTTTTACTTTATCAATTTAATGTTATTAAATAGTACATTTTATTAAAGTACTGTCTTTATGCACACAAATTTTGGTCGAACTTAGAGAAGTAACGATCAAGAGATATCCTATTAGAGTAATCTTGTATGGCTTCTGGTGTCAAGCTCTGCAAATGCTACTTCCAGAGAGAGGAAAAAGTAAAGGACCGCTCTAGTTCAAGGAAAATGTCACTTCTTTGTGTGGCATATAATAAACATTAGCAGATGTAAAGTACATTTTCTTTAGAAAAGCAGATTTGTTGCATGCTATTAATAGAGGAATAGCTTCCAGTTGCACCACTTTATAGCAGCTGGATCATGATGGGTTGCTTCTATCAGTGGAGGAAGGGGTGAGAGAAGAGGGAGGTCAGGAATATTTGTTAAATAACTTGATTGGGTTGAAAATAAAGGGACATGGATTAAAAGTTTTTTTTCAAGCATAGAATTAAATCATGATGTACCTGTAAACCCTCTAAATTAGTGGCTCTAAACATTTTTTTTATTTAGTTTTGCACCAATTTAAATAGAATATATGTTAACGTATTTATATTGCAATTTAATACAAGTGCATTTAATTCACATATAAATAAAGATAAAGCATGCAAAAAAACAAAACAAAAGGAAATACTCATAAACTAATATAAAATAGTTTCTTCTACAGCTGTATTGATGAGTTGCTGAAGTCTGTATGCACTTGTAAGACATAGTTATGCCGAGTATACTAAACATTTCAGGGTCAAACTAATATATCCTGCTGCCTAACGCAGGGACAGATCCTTAAATGGAATGGACCTCAGGCACCGACTTACACAATTGTAGAATATAATATATACTAGCGACTTGCCCGTCACAAAATGACGGGGCAATAAAATTGTAAGGCAGGTAATGCTGTTTGCAACAGACAGTAATTTTTTGGGTGGTCCGAGATCCTTCGGCGCTCATTGCGAGCCTCTTGGTTGTTGTATTTTTTGTTATCAGAGGCGCTTTTGCTGTCATTCTAAGGTCGGCGCTGATCTCCTTTTTGTGCTTAGTTTGTGTAGTTTGTGTGCTATGAGCACCGTTGGCGCTTGTTGTGAGGCACGTGGTAAATGTCTTTTGCGTTTATGTTGTTTATGTGAATTAAATAAGTATTAAATTAGTACTTTACCTATTTGTAATTAACAGATGCAAGAAGCATTGTGCAGAACAGCTGACAATCTGTTTTGATGTTCCTGCAGCATATAATGTAGATTTGCACTGTTCTTGAGCTGAGGTGTAAGTGTCAGCAATGTTTGAAGTGTGTAGTGTAAATAGGCTAAGTGCGCGAGGGGAAGCCGTTCGTGTAGCTGTGCAATTCCGCATTCTGTAAGTTAGTGTTGTAAAATGGCGGCGAATGTGTATGTGGTACGCGGGCGTGGATGATTTAGCGTCCTTGCTAAAAGTGTATCTTGTACCTCGCACGGCTTTTTGGAAAATCTGTATGTGCTTGGTGGTGTTTTGCGGCTTGAGAGTCGTATAGCCTCGTTTTCTTTCGGCGGCCATTTTTTCTCTTGCTTCAGCGATTTTCGTGTGTGTAAACTCTTTAATTTGTACTTAAATTGAGGTGTAACTTCACTTGCAGAGGTCCTGGGTGCCCCCTTGCTGTCGGTAAGGTTTTTATGTATTTATTGTATTTTTTTTTATGTTTTCAGCTGTGCACGGTTCAGCCGTTAAGGTCGTGTTTTTCGAGTTTGTAATGGCTCGTATTTTTAAATCTGTGTGTAAATCCGTAATTTTTTCTTTCCAAGTCCCGCGGCTCGTATTTTTTTGTGTAAGTCCGCATTTAGTAATTGCGTGTTAGAGTTTTTTTTTTGCAAACTCACGCTTCTGTGGCTGTTTGTAATCGCTTGTGAGGCGCCCTAGAGCCTCCACCCCCGCAAATGCGGCATCCTGCGAAATGAGCCTTTGGCTCATTGCAGCCGACGTGGGAGCCTCCACCTTCTGCAAATGCGGCCCCTCGCTTTCGCAAGGGTCCGCATTTGCGGCCCGCTTCGCGAGGGACGCAGTTCTTGCGTGATGACATTTCTTAGTTTGACAAATATTATATGTGATCAGTATTATGACAAGAGACTCAGATATTCACACATGCGGACATGGAAGGCAGGCTCTAACTCACACAACAGCATATATATGGCACAAGGTATGTTAATGGAATGGAATGTGGGCTCCAATCCATGTAAGTTTGTCCCCCCTATAGAACATGCAAGTGGCCAATCTAAGCCAGTTAAAAGGTTATCATCAGTCTGACTAGGCTTCTGTTCGAGACTTGTGCCATTCCTGAAAAATGGTTGGAGAACTAGAGGAACAGGAAAGACTAGAATATACAAAGACATTTAGTTTGACACCAGTAATTAGGTACTTCACCTCAACTCCGATTCAGGTTCAATTGGAATGAATAATGACCAGATCACCAACATATACACTTTCATATTAATTATATATTGTGAAACATGACACAATTAATAGTTTGAAGTGATGATATAGATCTAAATAACTTTTAATTTACAATTATAGAATAGATTCAATGACCATGCGGTAGGAAAGGAAATACAGGAAGACTTAAAAGTATGCTTTACTAAATATAAATTAGTCCAATGAATTAGTTAATAAAATTATGTTATACAAACATTTTAACAAGTTTAATTAGTTTGAACCTCAATGCAATTTTCAAATAAAATGTAACTAAATCTGAAGAGTCCAGCATAACAGTTTCATCCTGTACAGTCCCAGGCAGACTGCCATCTTGCACACCTGCAACATACAGTACTGCTATTTGTAAGCTAAAGACACTACCAGTATCATGCTGTTAGACTACTAAAACAGACACGCTGGGCTTTAGTAGCAGCAGGAAGACCAAATCTATACCAACTACTATCTCTATAGCAACAATGTGTTAGAAATTGATTACATATAATGATTATGACAAAATCCTGATGCACTCTGTATCCATGGTTCTCAGAATCAGGAAGAGTACACAACATTAGCACATTATGTAATTTAATAACAACTAGTCAGCTTACATAAAAAAAAAAAAAAAAAAATGGGTTTTACACGCGCACGTACATGGTGTGCCTGAATTTCAGTAGTACGCACTGTACTATAAAAGATGACAGGCACTGTCAAACTGGCTCTGGTAAAGGTACACTGAATCACAACCTCTTCTATACATTTAGAAACATGTTATTACAATATCACATATGATAGTTGTGAGCAGGCGGGTTGTTGCTAATGCTGCGGGCTCGCAAAGCGAGGGCCGCAGTGCGCTGAAGGCTCCTTGCCAGCAACTGCGGACCTCGCAAAATTTACGGACTTACGACAAAAAAAATACTTGACAAATTACAACCTCGCAACAATACGACCTTACCGCCCGAAACCCGCGCACATGAAAACATTAAAAACACAATAAATACACACAACAAATACATAAAAAGGTTACCTACAGCAAGAGGGAGCATCCAGGACCTCGAAAACTTAACTTACACCTCAATTTCACTCTAAATAAAAGTTTAGACACCCGAAAATCCCCTAAGCAAGAGAAAAAATGGCCGGCAAAAAAACGAAAACGAGGCTAAAGCACCCTAAACACGCAAAACACCACCAAACAACTACGGATTTTACGAAAAAGTCGGACGACATCCGCAAACAAGGACGCAAAATCAGCCACAGCCGCGTACCACACATTAGGCGCCATATCAGAACACTAACTTACACAATCCGGAAGTACACAGAAACCCTAACGGATTTGCCTCGCGCACGCACACTATTTACACTGCACACATTCATGACACTTACACAGCAGCTCCCCAGCACTGATGCTGCAGCAACATGAAAAGATTGCCAGCTCTTCAACACAATGCTTCCTGCATATATTACTTCACAATAGGTAAAGTATATTAATTTCTTATTTTAAGAATTAATTATTCATTTGCATAGAAAAAAAAATAAACACAACGCTGCTCATAGCACACAAACAACCAAGACCCTCGCAATGAGCGCCGAAGGATCTTGGAACACCAATAAAAGGAACGTCGCACACAAACAACATTTCCTGCCATACAATCTTATTGCCATCATTTTTTGACAGGCAAGTCGCTAGTATGAAATATTTTCGGTTTACCTGATATATATTGTCACTTATATGGCTCAGTATAGGGGCAATCACCACTATTGCCAATATTTTCCCTCACAGAGATCTTCTCCATCTTTTGTAACTGGTGGTTTCAACCGCTTATACACAGGTATGGGGGTCATGCACACAGATAAGTAGGGTCCACTTACAACATGACAGGTAGAGACACTATAGCTGCTGAATCATAGCCATATTAGGAATGGAGCCCTATTGCATAATTGTGTAATATAGTGTATATTATTGTTCAGCACATAAATATTTTACCAATAAAAACTAATTATACTTACATAATGTATACATATATCATGTACATATAAACATTATACTATATTTTAACTATACAAGTCTAATTATTTTTTATTAATGGAAGAGTTTGTGTTGTACAATAATAGGTATTTCCTGATAGGAGGAGTCATAAGCTGCTGCTTCCTCCCCAGTCATGTTGTACATGGACAATGTCCAGGTATGTGTATGGCTCCTCCCCATCAGTGACATTATATTTGGATATTAATTTGCAAGATGCAGTTGGGATAGGATATTAGAGAGGAAGAATGTGAGGAGCAAAATGACTGTCCCTATACTGAGCAATATGACTGGACAAACTGTTTAGTAAACTTTTTAGAGAAATATTATGAAAGAGTGCCGAAGAGATTGTATCAATTAAAAAGTCATATCTGAAAAAAGTCAATTTAATTATTAGTCTACTTTATAATGGGTTTTCTTGTAGCAATATATTTCAATTATTTGAAACCCCTATTTACTCATTATTTATGCTATTTTCCACAATAGCTACAACCATTTTGCAAATCACAAACCTTCCTATATAGCAAGGTCTCCATATTGAAGATGCAAATAAATCTGCAACACAGGTACATGTGTGTACACTTCCATGTTTTCCATATGATCGTGCCATGACACCTGTGACAAAGCATCCACCAGTGGCATCAAACAGGCATGTTACATACATAGGACAAAGCATATGTGGTCCTGTGTCTCATATTAACTTGCAGCTGTGGCCTTAGCAAGAGAGAACTGTGAACAACAAAATTAATACTCCCATAGTGGAAAATAGAAAGCTAAAATAATAAGTAAGTAGTGTTACCTTTTTTTTAACAATATATGAATGCAATAAAATAAAATATTGATTAAATGGGCATTTTTTTCAGACTTCAGGAAAAGGAAACTATGTTCCAAAACAGGAGGATTTGAGAAAGGGAGATTGTCCAACATCAACCCTCTCAGCTTTTATAACACAATCCTGTTTCAAATAACAGCAACAGTAAATTCCTACCATGCGCAGTGCTTGTTACTGCATGGTAGACAACCATCTCTTTGCAAGTCTTCCTACACCACACACAGGTTGTAAGATCCTAATGGTAATGACCTAAATATGGTCCTTAATATGTTTTGCACTTTAAAATGTATTCCTACTAAACAGATGAATTGACTTGTGCAAGTGTCTTCTTCGTAACAAAACAAGCAATTGTATGGTAGAACACAAACATCCATTTAGCATACAGTACAAAGAAAGTGGCACAGTTACAAATGATAGGCTGATGTTAAAGTAACACTTGTCTCATGAGAAAAACTATAATTACAGAATTGTATTTGTGCTGAAAGGGCAAGTTTTACCTAAACATAATTTACTCATACAGAATGCATTTATAGAAGTTCAAATTAATAGTACTTTTTTTTTCTACAAAATCTCTGTTGATGTGAGCTGCTGAAGACAACAAACATCAACATAACTTACATTTTAGAATACATTTTCATGTTATATTTACAGTTGCAAGCAAAAGTATGTGAACCCTTTGGAATTATATGGATTTCTGCACAAATTGGTCATAAAATGTGATCTGATCTTCATCTAAGTCACAACAATAGACAATCACACTCTGCTTAAACTAATAACACACAAATAATTAAATGTTACCATGTTGTTATTGAACACACCATGTAAACATTCACAGTGCAGGTGGAAAAAGTATGTGAACTCCTAGACTAATGACATCTCCAAAAGCTAATTGGAGTGAGGTGTCAGCCAACTGGAGTCCAATCAATGAGATGAGATTGGAGGTGTTGGTTACAGCTGCCCTGTCCTATAAAAAATACACACCAGTTCTGGGTTTGCTTTTCACAAGAAGCTTTGCCTGATGTAAATGATGCCTCCCACAAAAGAGCTCTCAGAAGACCTACGATTAAGAATTGTTGACTTGCATAAAGCTGGAAAGGGTTATAAAAGTATCTCCAAAAGCCTTGCTGTTCATCAGTCCACGGTAAGACAAATTGTCTATAAATGGAGAAAGTTCAGCACTGCTGCTACGCTCCCTAGGAGTGGCCGTCCTGTAAAGATGACTACAAGAGCACAGCGCAGACTGCTCAATGAGGTGAAGAAGAATCCTAGAGTGTCAGCTAAAGACTTACAAAAGTCTCTGGCATATGCTAACATCCCTGTTAGCGAATCTACGATATGTAAAACACTAAACAAGAATGGATTTCATGGGAGGATACCACAGAGGAAGCCACTGCTATCCAAGCAAAACATTGCTGCACGTTTACAGTTTGCACAAGAGCACCTGGATGTTCCACAGCAGTACTGGCAAAATATTCTGTGGACAGATGAAACTAAAGTTGAGTTGTTTGGAAGAAACACACAACACTATGTGTGGAGAAAAAGAGGCACAGCACACCAACATCAAAACCTCATCCCAACTGTGAAGTACGGTGGTGGGGGCATCATGGTTTGGGGCTGCTTTGCTGCGTCAGGGCCTGGACGGATTGCTATCATCGAAGGGAAAATGAATTCCCAAGTTTATGAAGACATTTTGCAGGAGAACTCAAGGCCATCTGTCCACCAGCTGAAGCTCAACAGAAGATGGGTGTTACAACAGGACAACGACCCAAAGCATAGAAGTAAATCAACAACAGAATGGGTTAAACAGAAGAAAATACGCCTTCTGAAGTGGCCCAGTCAGAGTCCTGACCTCAACCCGATTGAGATGTTGTGGCATGATCTCAAGAAAGCGATTCACACCAGACATCCCAAGAATATTGCTGAACTGAAACAGTTCTGTAAAGAGAAATGGTCAAGAATTACTCCTGACCTGATCTGCAACTACAGGAAACGTTTGGTTGTCGTTATTGCTGCCAAAGGAGGTTCAACCAGTTATTAAATCCAAGGGTTCACATACTTTTTCCACCTGCACTGTGAATGTTTACATGGTGTGTTGAATAAAAACATGGCAACATTTAATTCTTTGTGTGTAATTTGTTTAAGCAGACTGTGATTGTCTATTGTTGTGACTTAGATGAAGATCAGATCAAATTTTTTTACCAATTTGTGCAGAAATCCATATCATTCCAAAGGGTTCACATACTTTTGCTTGCAACTGTATATCTCATTATAGTTTGGGTGAAAATAGCTACAGTATATTAATGTAAAAAAGACAAAAAATATGTCTAAAGTTCAGTAAAGATGACAAACATGCATATCTTTCACCGCATTAAAGGTTTATATTGGTTGTATATTAGAGTATATCATTTATGAACAACTATACACACCCATGTGTGACTTAATCCTTCAACACAGCACACAGAAAAAAAGAAACACACAAAAACAGCAAACATGCTCATTTTGACCCAACTGAAAGGCAAGATTCTTTATTTTTTTAATTGACAACTTTTTATTGTAAGACATTTGCAGGGCCAATATGCCATTATAAATGTTATTCCGAACCAACAATAAAGTGCTGTGTTATACTAATCACCTGAATCTTACTCATGTGCGCTCTACAATTCTGTTTCCCTGACCACGTCTAGAGAGCCCTTCCTGCCAAGAAAAACAAGCAAGTTGGGTAGATATAAAAAATAGTTATCTTTATGTAGAGGCTCCATATGTAAAGGAACTAGGTTTGTGTTTCTTTGAAAAGGTCTGCCGCAGATTAAAGAGGCATACCAAGGCATGCAATTTACCTGAACCGATTACTTAAAACAGAGAAGACAGTAATACAAAATATGAGAAGCCCTGGCTTTAAACCATTTCCTACCATCTGTATATTCACACTACATATGCGTTAGTTTGGACTGGTATTGCAGCATGCCACAAGCAGGCTTCAGCTGGTGCATTATCTGCATTTGCTGCAAATTCAATTAAAGATAATGTACAGTGTAAAAGCAAATTGGGGCGTTGAGCCTTCTAAACAGCTGCTTTCCCAAGAAGGACGCCTTTCAGTGCTCCATGCCTTTAAATGGTGTATAAGAGCAAAATTATTTAGATATATAGCCTGCACCCTCAGGTTACTAGACACATATTAGGAGAGCTTCTCCCTCTTTCTTCTGCAGCTGGCAAACTAAACCAAACTTTTCCATGCAGATTTTTATTTAGTGAAAATTAAATTCAGCTGAAACTGACTAAAACAGTATTTTGAGTTTGGTTGGCATAATGCTGCATAGGAGTATGCTAACACACAACAGTCATGTCTAAGCCAGTGCATAGAGAAGATAAAGCACTTATGGTAATTGCAAACATTAACATGTTCATAAAGCTTTTACAACTTAGCAATGGTCCATATAAAGAGAAATATCCATTCACTAACTGAGTGAAAAGTTTGGAGATTACATGAGCGGAAATGACCGTAAAACTTTAAAAAAAAAAACCCACAAACCAGCATGAGCAAGAAGCCACCAGGAAAGGCATAGGAAAGAAAGTAACGCTTAGTCCCCCAACACCAACAGGCATAAATCAAACCAACTAGAAATAGAGTTTGGCAGATGATTTTTGAAGATTGGTTGTGGCAATCACAATTTAAGATGACCTCGGAAAACAAATTGGATATGGCAGAATAATGTTTAAATAGGGGGTAACCAATCCTTTGAACTTTGATGATGTGGTTTTTGGAGCCAATAGAATTGTGACCTTCTGCTGAAATATAACTTGTGTGTCACACCAGCAGTGTTTTAGTAAGAAACCAACAGTCAAGAGCACATCCTTCAAAAAGTACTACAAGTCCCAGCAAAACATCATCTATGAAGCAATACAAAGCTCTCAAGCTTCTCTGGGATTTCTCTTCTATAATGTAGATTATGTTTCACTATCACACGTGCAGCAAGACACTGTAATGTGGTGTGGTTAATAGGCTGGATCAAGTTCTTTGCCATCTCCTTTTCATCTAGCAAGTCGCAGGCAGTTTGGTTGTGCGAATTTGTAGAGTCAAAGTGTGCTCCAGATTTGATGAGTAGATTCATTATATCTGGGTTGTTGTTTAGAGCAGCGATGTGTAGGGGACTGTTCTGCTCAGCATCTCTAACATTCACATCAGCGCCACATTCCACCAAGATGGCAGTTACCTGAAGAGAGGGGAATTTGCAGACTGGATAACGACCAACACAGGTAGTGTTTTTGTCCACAGCCAGATGGAGAGGGCTGAAATTGTTCTTTCCTTTAGGATGCAGCTTAAGGAACCTATATATATTCTGCTTTTTGAAATGCTCTTGGTCTTGAGTGCAAGGAACCTTTTCCAGCAAACAGATCAAGTGCAATATAATAGAGAGGGCTTTGTTTAACTGGATTTGGTCAGGAGGCAGCAATGTTTGTTTGACAGCTCGGTCTATTTCCAACACACTTTTACACAGTATGCCCATAAGGTCATCAAATGTAACTGTGGTGCCCAGCAGGCCTTTTGCTCTGTCCTGAAGCATGAAAGAAAAAAGCTCAGCAAAAGATAGCAGACTGCTGGCTGTCATGGGACTCAAAGGATCCAAGTTGTTCTGTTGCATGTCCAAGGCATACTTCCACAAGTTAATGCATCGTTTGAAATTCCCAGAGTCTGCATAGACCGCCCCTCTGTACCTGATGTAGTAAGATGTATCTGGGTGAGAAGGGCCCAAAATACGTTCCCTAATTAAAAGAGCCTGCATTCTCATTTCATCAGGGTCAGCAATGAGATTATCCAACTCTTCAGCAGTATTGACCTCCTTGGCATAATCATATGCCATGATTAATGTCTGAGGAACAGGTTTGCTGATGACATTAGTCCTATCACTGTACCTCATATCCATTGCTCTCTTCCAATACTTTAAGGCACCCAGGAGATCCCGCTTTTTGTCTACAAAAGTAGCGCCGAGTAGTTCAAGAGCATTGATACGCTCGGTTTTGCTGGTCTGAGGGTGCTGAGTTAAGAAGTCCACAATATTTGTGTGACCTGTGACACTGGCAGAAAGGAGTGGTGTCATACCGTAGCCATCCTTTTCCATTCTTGCACCATATTTAAGGAGCATCTTCATTATCTCCAAGCTTCCGGATTCAGCACAGTCATGCAAAGCTGTATTTCCTGTAAAGAAATGAATTCAGAAGGTTACACAATTGACAGCAAAAAAAGGGACACATTTATAAGATTTCTATAAACTTTTAAATGAATCCAGACTTCCGTCACTTAAATGGCTATAACCAAGGAAGCCACAAGTTCTATAAAATCTAGCTACTGCAGTAGGAATATTCCACGATTTTATGTTTATTATCAGCTTTAGTTTAGATTGATGCATTTTCTGTAAAGAAGCAAAGTAATTAAACAAGGCTGGTAAAAATATTTTTTCTTCTATTATCATGCCGTGCACATATAATTGCCAGTTATTACAAATTTGGGAACCACTGACAGGTGGAATATTTAATATGCTCTGCAGATACTCTGAATACTAAAAAGGATTATAGCCCTCACAAAAAGGGAGACACATGACAAAATAAAATGAAAGGGATACGTACAAGGAGTATTGTAAGGAGTAATTCAGCAGTATATTTAGGTATAGAAATCAAAGGGCAGAATGGCGGGTCTACTGATTAATTTTGGATAAGTTGAAAGCAAAACAAAATAAAATTGTGATGATTCTGTTGATATGGCTACATTTAAAGATGTAGGTATGGATGGTATTACATACATAGACACCAGTTGGCAGCAAATAGATATCATAATCCGCCTACATAAACAGAGCAAAACAAAATTCAAGAGCTCTGCCATCAACTAACACTAAATTCTGCAGGTATGGGAAATTTTAGCATATATACATTATTATAAACAGATGAAGGTATAGCTTCATAAGGGAGTTTTTTTTTTACATTTTTAGCCCATGGGTGTATCTTAAATACAAATACTACACTACAATATTGTATTAAAAATTATTACATTTTTACACTTTGTCAACACAATTTATGACCTTTTTTTGCTGCTTAATTCAACCTTTTCCACATCCCTGTCGCTTATTGTTATACTGCAGCTAAAAATAAGAAACGCTTAGACAGAGAATCCTAATTAACTGATCAGAGGTATAAGAAACCGACACTTAAGTAGAGTGTTATTATATGGAAAAGGACAGCATGAATCATAGAAATGCAAAAAAAAAAAAAAACTTTGCTTGTACATGTTCTTTGGAAACAGCATCCAGTCTATTACATAACCAGCGGTTTGTTATATAAAGTAGGGCAAGGACAGAGGATTCTCGTATTATCACTACACTGTGGCTTCAACAAGTGTCCGGGCATGTTGTGGCCATGTTTGTATATGCTGCATGTAGCCTACTTAGGAAGAGAGTCACATTGCCTGGCAGAGTTGCAGGCTCATACACTGAACACTTTGTTTTCTTTATAAAAACTATGGAAGTCCTTTAATGGCTTAACAGAATATACGAGAATTCAATGTATGTATAAAAAATTTAAGATTCCTATACAAAACAAAAAATCCTAAAAAAGGTAAAAAAAATAAATAAATAGTATTGCTGTTTTTTTTATAAATCTTTCCCAATAAGCACTGCTGGGCAATACCTTTATAGGAATTAGGCAAAAACAACATAAACCACTAGTTACTGAAAGGGTACTGTATGTAATTTATCTTGAAAAATATGCATACAATCATTTAAAAACAAACAAACAAAAAAAAAAACACTTTTTCCCTATAGTAAGACTGAAGTTTACTATTTTGAATGCTCCGTCTTTCTGATTTTTGTTAATTTAATTAGGGATGTTTTGGGTTTAGTCTGATTCACAAAAAGACTAGGCATTCAGGCCCAGGTGGCTACACAGAAAAATAGAATGAACTATTCAACCTCTTTAAATGTGGTTCAGAAATGCTGACTGACAGCTCAAAATGGTACTCTTCAAACTTATAGCAAGTACTTGCTATAAACTACAGTTTTAAAATTACACCATTATCTAAAGGCCCTGCTGTGTCACCAAGTATTGTACGGTTTAAAAAAAGGAGAAGCCTTTTAAATGCTTTATAACACTAATGTAAACTCACAAAAACTACACGCCATTTTTGGTCAGTGCCTAGTCCATCACTTTTGTTGCCACTAGACCTAAAAGTTCATCCACCTGCCCTTGTATGACCAGATCCGCCAGTGAAAGGTTTATAGGACTGAAGTATGATTTTTAGAACATACAGTTTTAAAGAACTTTAATTAATCAGATTTTTTTTTCATTGTAAAAACAAACATTTTAATATTTATTGTTACTTCAATGGATGAAACATTAGCTTTTGCCCTAATAAGTTCATCTAGCAGGGGCTTGGCTGCAGATAAGATCTGTATTCAGCTCTACTAAAATGTTGCATTTAAAGGACCAATGTAGTAAAATGTATAGAATTCTGTTTTGAAAAACTTGACTTGCTGTTGGAAATGTTTTTACTCAGTTAAACTAAAATGCTAAACTATTGTATTCAATTTTGGTTTAATGAGCATGAATATGTTTTCTTTGTAAATGGATTAGAAACCTGGCATAAGTGTGAGGAATGGTTTCAGGTAAGATATTTTTTCACTTTGGTTAAAACACCCTCTGTATTAACAGAAGTTTATACAGCGAATATCCTTTAGCCAACAGAACTCAATGGTAGAGTAAGGCCTCATCGGATAACATTCACACTCGAGCTACAGACAGACCAGTCCAAGATGGAATCCTCCTTGACAGTTTCCTAAAATATAAGATTTTCTCGAAAATGCATTCATGCCTTCCCATCTATGCTTAGTTATTTTGTTACATACATTGTGTGTTTGTATCGTTCAGTCGTGTTCAGCTCTACGTGAGCTCATGGACCATAACACACCATGCTGATCCACTTGGTATTCATGGCAGAGATACTGGAGTGGGTTGCCAGTTAATTCTCCAGTGGGCCACAGCATACAACTCCTGGTATTCCTAGGTGGTCTCCTATCCAAGTACTGACCAGGCCCAACCCTGCATGGTGGATGATGTGGTGTGATCTCTTGGTTCCCTAACTAGAATTGAACCCAGGTCGCAGTGGTGAAAATCACTGAATCCTAACTACTGGACCACCAGGGAACCAGTTACATACTCTACAGACATATAAATATTTTACTAAACTACAGTAGCGTTTAAACAGGGTAAGCCATCTACCCATTGTTTATTCACCCCCGACATGAGATTCGCAAGATCAAAATACACTTTAATTACATGTGTCCAAATCATCACCCTGATTTGAAATGGAGGCTAGAAAGTGACTTGCGTCAGAGCATTCACACAGTACTGGATACATGCCAGGCTAAGCTTCTCAGAGATGGGAAATTAGAATATATTAGAATATCGGGGGCAATTTATGGTAATATAGAAGGCATGGATCTTGTATGCTTATGACAAAGTTGTATTTCCATCTAGAAGAGCATCAAAAGGCAAAGATCAATACCTAATATATATATTTTTTTTTATTTTTTTTATTATTATTATTTTTTGTACCCAAGGCAATTTCATACATGACCCTATAGCTCATGGGGAGGCATATGCAGCCTTATTAAATTGCAATTTGCCCAATTGAATAGGGCTCTATATAAGCACACAGCATATTTATTTTACAGAAGTTTTTAGTTAGTGAACTTCTATCCAAAAGCAAGGTCTTCACGAACTAAAAACTGTAAAAAAATATGCTCTGTGCTTATATAGAGCCCTATTCAATTGGACAAATTGCAATTTAATAAGGCTGGTGGTGGCTATTTATTAATACAGGTTAGTAATAAGTCTTCCATCACCAACTTAAAGTACTTTTCATATTAAAAGGGATACCATCAGACCAACAGAAAGTTGGATCTATCTTAAAATAGCACAGAAACAGTTTATACATTTTATGTGCTTTTCCATAAAGTAATTATTCCTGAGATATTCAACATTATTTGTGTAAATCATTTATGTTGTTTGACTCCATATGCAAAGATAAGTGTGGGACAGGCAACCGTACTGCACTATAAACACTGGGGCAAAGAGTTTTTGTCACCAGAGAAACACGCAGACTTACTAATTCACACAACTACGAAGCAAATAGGCATTCAGGAGACTCTTGGCTATATGGCAATGTCTTGCAAACCATGCTCAATATCTCAGGAATGGATTTACTTTAGAAAAAGATGCCATATATTGCAATAAAAAAAGTATTTCATGCTCTTTAAAACTTATTTAGCATTTTACTACAAATGCATTAAACAATTAAAACAAATTTACTGCAATATTCCTAATTCAATTATTAAAAACATATATTTGGCAATCCAGCACTCACTGAAAAGAAAATAATAATTATATAACACAGGCATTGTGCACCTCAGTGTAATTTTTCGACAGACTGCTCAACATTTCCATATTCCTAAAGCAAATAAGAAATTGCAGACACGCCCAGATAAGGAATGTACTTGTACCCAAGCCAGAATAGTCAACCAGTAAAATGAAATATTTCACCAAGACCATAACCTTTCTCTATTTTGCAAATATCTTTCTTGATGGTTTTAAATCAACGTAAAACGTCTCTCAAATACCTTTTTGAAAATTGTTAAATGAAAGAATAAACCTGAAATGTTAAATACTCTCTCAAAAAGTACAGCTGTCATTATAAAAATGACAAACTAAATAAAATACTACATAACGATATTTAGGATTAGAAGAACAGATATAAGTAATTCTTGCAGCCATATAATGTAGCACGCGACTTATCGCCAGGCAAGTAAATCAATATGATTCTGCTACCAAATTACCTGAACACTAACCTTGAAGCAGGGCAGAAAATATATATCTGTTGCAACATAATATGGTGTCATTTAAGAAATATAACGCATTGCTCTAGGCAGTTAGGGACAAAAAATGGATTTGCCTTCTGTTTACAGGCAGGCTTAAAAAGTAGCAGAGGAAGTGTCCATATTTTATACTTTACTATTTTTTTCTTTTAATAGTAAAATACACTATATTAAGCTTGTAAAAAAATCCTCACATTGTTCTGTGAAACCCTATGGGTCCATTTTGTGTTGCCAGGGCTCCCATTCTGGACATTATAAAGCTAATGTTGTGTAAAGGGGAGTTTTGTCAATGAGGTTCAATGGCTAAAACTTTTGGACAAACACTCCATTAGTCTATGGCAGAGGTTCCCAAACTGTGGTCTGCGAACTACCTGTCATATGTGAGCTCCAACAGACATTGCAATAAAATATTAAACAAATGCAATGCAGCTACAGGTGCACTTCGTTTTCACGGGCCACCTAATGATTTGTCTTTCTGTGGAGTAAAAATTATACTGTTATAGTGTTCTTCTAAACAATCACAAATAATAGTTGAAGTAATTGCGAGTTGTTGTCACGCAATGTTAAAAGATACAGGCTTGCGCATGCGCAATGAGCACCGAAGGCTACGTGTGACGGGGCTGCAATGAGTACCAAAGGCTGTAGGCTTTTGGCGCTCATCGCGAGGCATGCAACACTTTGAAACAAGATACAGCCTTAACGGCCGCCTTTTGCTTCAAGCCTGTCACTTGGAAGCCATTCAGGGACAGCCAAAAGTCCACAATTGATTACAAAATTACCTTACAACCTTACACACAACACAGGGGGAGAGGCAGGGAGCCTGTAAGTGAGGCTGCAAGCTAATCTGCTATTCAATTGGTGTTTTTTGGCAGTCTGAAAACGGCTATGCAAGAAAAAAAAATGGCGGCCGTAAAGCCGTACATTTTTTTCAAGCCCATAAAGCCAAAGCACATTTTGGGCTTGGGGAAATTCAATTTCCCAAGCCCACAAATGGTTTCAGACCTGTAGAGCACAGATGGAGATGGAGGAGAAAGACACAGTGGAGGGAGAGCAGGGAGAGGGTGCAAAGAGACACAGGGGGGGGGGAGTGGGGAAAGACACAGGGAGTGAGATAAGTGGGAAAAAAAACACACACAGAGCAGGGAGAGGGGGCAAAGAGACACAGGGCTGAGAGGGGTGAGAGAGTGGAGAGAGGATTGCAAGGAGACACTCATTGCGAGGCCCAAAAGTTGCAGGTTGGACGAGCACACATTGTGTGTCAAACAGATTTGCCAGGCGTCAAATTTCAAGATGGGCAAGTCGCTAGTGTGATAATAACTCTCTGCAATATTTGTATGGTCAACCAAGACCCTCAGGAGTGTTACAGTAATTATCCAAAATGTTTTGAAATCACTGGTGTACAGTATTAGTGATTTATTCCCTAAAAGGGAGCGTTTACAGTGAAGTCTAAACCGATAAGTAAAAAAATATATATTATTGGTTAGTTATTAGTTGTACAAGTTCCATGCACATTCATCATATATACACATCACAGAACAGGCAAAGTTTACAACTGTCTATTATGCCATCTCATTAGAAAAGGTGAGCAAGCGACTTTAGCTAGTCATTGCAAAAAAATGTTTAGGATGAATAATTATATAAGGAGTTGCACATGTCTTGCATACTTCCTGGCTCCTGTGCCTCATGATCAAACTATCCACCCTATGCCCCAGTCTCATGGTGAACAAAGAGAAATAATTGAGAAATGAGTGTGAAGATTAATGGAATAAGACTGTTTGTTTATATGTATGCCTCAAGGACCTACATAGAATACTTTAGAGATGACAAATCAATAAATAATACAAAAGACAATGGTTTTCAAGTTTTGACCATTTCTGGCATAATAAGCCCTAAGGGCCTCATTCTATTAGCGGCCGCAGCCGTTGCGGGGCCACAAGGACCGGCCGCAAGCTATTCGGCTATTCTATTCCCTTACGGCCGGAGGCTCCGGCAGGCTTGCGGCCGGTGCCTTGCTATCTCTTGCGGCCGCTCGCGCCAGAGGAAAGCCTTTGATCTAAAACGGCCGCAAGAGTTTTGCAATTCAATTCCTCCGGGAAACCTCTCTGCAAGGCTAAAAGCGAGCCGCAGCTTACTTGCAGGAAAGAGGTCTCGCTAGCACCAATTAAGCACATAAAATAGCTTAAATAAAGCCATCCTGCACTTTGCGAAGACTATAAAGGGATTTTAGGTGTTAGAAAAAATAGCACATAATTATCCTGTACTCAAATCCGTAAAATATTTTATTTTTAATATCCGTAAAATATCCATGTAAAAAGTCCAGAGTGCTTGGAGCACCTCAGACACACCCACGCCGCAGCCGGAAAATAAACAGTTAATTTGAACTCGGGTTTGGGCTGATGTGCAAGCTTGAGAGTGGGTTCCTTTTAATCCTCATGTCCCCCAATATGATCCCTAGCATTTACAAAGCTGTACAGTGCAGGCTTGAATTTATTTTTGAGTTTTTATATTTCTGAGATTACGGCCGGTTCCAAGATATGCGGCCGGCCGTAAAAGGAGATCCTTGCGGGGCCGTATAATAGAATCGCAAGTTAACTGAACCCCCGCAAGGAATCGCAGCCTTACGGACGATTTACGGCCGATAATAGAATGAGGCCCTAAGTTTGTAACTATGCAAACTCAATGTGTTTGATTGGGCTTCAGTGTAAGGACAATAAGGGGACTCTGAACCCACAGACTCCTATATGCACGATCATGTATGACTAGCCAGAATCAAGTGTAGAAGCAAAATCTGTGTTTTTATACACAATAAGTTAATGCTTGGAAATGTATTATTAAATGGTGCAGGGTTACCATATGAACGTCAAGGAGACAAATTAGCATTGTGTCCAGTTCTAGTTTTCCACTAAATCTTATGGTGCTGCAAATTAAAATGCTAGAGGATTTCAATCCGTGAAACATGGATATTTTTCTTATATGTGTAATCATTTGCAGAGAGCTGGTGACTTTTGGTCTTTTAAAGATCTGCTGACGCAAAAACTCCAGACATAATTCCTGACACAGAGAAAGAGTACGACAATAAGAATACATTTAAAACATTTTTTTTTATTTTACACTATTCAGTGCAATTTGTTAGTGAGAGCAAACTGCATATGCAGTATATAGTTTGGTCATTTTATCTCCTACCCTTCTCACTTTTATGGAGTGTCAGATGAAGGCTTAAGAATTTGCTGTGACTCCGTAATTTCTATGGATGGGAAGTATGCTGTGTATGTTCATACCAGAAATTAATTACTTACACAGTCTTTAGAAAAGAGTACAGTCAGTATGAAATATGATACAGCCAAAATGTCTAACGCTCATTTCAACAGACTGCTATCTGTTAAAGGGATATCTATGTTTGCTTGATTAATACATTTCTGCACTCCATAGGCAAAAAGCAGCCTATATGTAAAAAAGCACCTCTCATAAAACATTTTATTGTTATTAATATATAAAAGTCCCTCTAATGATTGTGTTGACACTGTGTCTACACAACTTCCTGATCCCCACCCAATCAGCCTGCAGCATATGGGGAGTAAAATTAACCCACTACTTACCTGCTCTTGCTTGCTCAGCCAATAGTAGAGCAGTGTTGTCAGCCTCCCAGTCACTGCTGGGATAGTACTCATCCCTGCTTCCTGTCTATGCTGGGCGCTATTGCCATAGCAGCCAACAGTGCTAGGTCTCAAATCTTTCATCTAACTGGATTGGCCAAAACATTATGGAGGGGGTGTTAACCTTAATTTTAAACGGTCAGAAATTACAATAGATTTTGCTAATGTCAAGATAAGTGTTTAAATGTTTATTTTAGTGTATTTTCAGGCAAACATTTTTTTTTCATGTACTATTAATTCTCCTCTATCAGATGCATTCATAATCCAGGAAACTTACATATCCACTTAACTTAGTTTTGGCTATTCGTATTTGCATGGAAATTGTTCTTATGTATATTTTAAAGTGTTTTAGGTAAGAGGTTCAGGGAAAGGTTCTTGAGTCACTTCTAACCATCTCTCACATGTAACTATAAGTAGGAGGAAAGTTGGCACATGTAAGCCATAAATATATGCTTGTTTTCTAATCTCACCCATTACTTTCCCATAAAACGTAAATAAAAGTTTCTGCAAGGTGAAAGTACCCCCTTGATATTCTATTGTCATAACAGTGAAAAGCATGCTTTAAAGGAGCACTTAAAACACATTTAAAAGTAAAGCTCATAAGTTTCTCGGGCCTAGGCCATTAAAAACAGTATAAATTATTTTTTATATTTTTTCTTAATGTTTAAACTATGTTTTCCTCCTAAGCCACTTCTCTCCACCTGCCTGAGGCCTGGAATTTTTTTTTTGACCAGTCTATGGTTTATTTTATGAACTAGGATAATCTCTGACTTAACAGTAATACATTGAAACAATGTACCCAAAGCTTTGAGATTCTATATAAAAATGAAAATACAAATGGTTAAAAAGAGAAAGTAGAAAGACCACAATATCCCAGGAAAAATAAAATCTTCATTATATGCCTAATGGCTTTATTTTATTTATGCGATCAGTGGTGAGAGATAAAAACACGCATAGGGTATACAACATATTGCTAAAACAACCACTGAAGTATATTTAAAAAATTCAACGCATAATCTAAGCATAAAAATAGTAGACCAGGTGAACATATTCAGCCTTATTAAATTGCGATTTGGCCAATTTAAAAGGGCTCTATATAAGCACAGAGCATATTTATTTTACAGAAGTTTTTAGTTAGTGAACTTCTATCCAAAAGCAATGTCTTCACTAACTAAAAACTCCTGTAAAATAAATATGCTCTGTGCTTATATAGATGGCCAAATCACAATTTAATAAGGCTGATTGTTTCTAGGTTTGCAACTAAGGATATACAAATCAATATCTAACCTCCAATGCCACAACCCGCTATTATGTTCAAGAGACAAACCCCAAAGTAAGGAGCGGTAAGAGTTCTTAGCCCAAACTGCATTTATGATAGCTTTACATTAACACTTCTAGATTATCAATGCAGCACAATGTCAATTACCAAATGCCAGGAGCAGAGTGCAAAGGAGCAATAATCATTCCAGATCCAGCCAACTCTGTCCTGCACACTGGTACAATAACCTGAGCCAAGGTAGAAGCATTACAGACGCCCTACCTAAAGTTGTTTCTGAAACCATTGGTACTATGCAAGGGGGAAATTGTAAAAGGCCCAACTGTAAATGATGTAGTACTTGTCTTGCAGTAAATAAAGGCAGCTGTAGTAACTCCATTTGTAATGATATAAAGACTTGAAACAAAGAAGGGAAGTCTCCTTGCTGTGTACTTCAAAAGGAAATATAGTAATTACCCCAAACATCATTACTCCAGGCCACGCAGGAATGCATATACCCCGCTAAACGGGGTATGCCTGTATAAGGATTTCATCAAATCTGACACAATGTTTTAGTGTCAGATCACAATCTAGAACAACCCCACATTACACACTTTATCAGATTTCAACTGCTATAATTTCTCAAGACGAAGACCGCTCTGTTTGGCCTAGTAAAGTCCTTTGTTGGGGGCACCCTAGAAGTTTCTGTTTTTTCTGAATTCAGCCTTAGCCAGGTCCTACTCATCTAAAATGTAGAGCTCTTCTAGACATCTATTAGAAGCAAAAGTTTGGAAGTTCTGCATTTAGGTTGAAGGACAAAAATCTCATTGGTGACCTTAGAACAAATGGTAGTTGATGCCATGTCTTCTGGTGATCTCCCCCAGTAGTAACATGTATACAGCTAAAAATAGTGGAGATAGGCAAGTACGAGTCATACAGATATGCTACTGCTCACTGACTGACAGGAGAAAGCCCTACACATCAGTAAAAACATTTGAATCAGTTTTCTGCTTTGAGAACAACAAACATCCGCTTTCAGATACAAAGAAAAAATGCTTTCACTATCCTTTTACTACTTCATGGTCCACTCTGTCAAATGTTTTAGAGAGGTCAAGGAGAATTTGGACTAATCTATCATCTCCATCTCGTTGCTATCAGTAGATCATTAAACAAAAAAACAAGGCAATTTCTGTGAGATGTGTCTTCTTGAATTCTTGCTGCAATTACTGTGATTGTGGAAGTCACGTCTTTGCGGATGGATTTCAAATTGCACTACAACTGCTCTTTCAATATATTTTCCTAAAAAGGAAAGATCTGAAATAGACCTGTAGTTTACCATGTAATGTTTTGTTTTGTTTTTCTTTTTAGAAATGGTCTTTCAAATGCTTCCTTGGTCAGAAAAGATTACCAAGGACAGTTAATAGTTCACCATTTTTGTGAACACTGGGGCAATCAGATGAGGATAACCTTTGAGAGTTGGGACTGAATCCAAGTCACAGCTGGTGGAGCGCAGCTGCTTAAGTACCTGCACAACGTGTCCCATGTCTACTTGAACAAATTAAACCATAAATCCAAAGAGTCTACATTCACATGCCATTGCTCTTCACCTTCATAAGAGATCAAGCTTGGAATACCAGCTAAAAAACAGGACACTATGTATAATAAAAGGGCAAACTTATAGCATTTTCACAATCATAATGTAATATTAGGCTGTAGAAAGTTTGGCTTAATTTTTTCACAGAAAAATATTGAGTTGGCCTGTTTTCTGCCACCATTTAAAAAATTCACCTTTGTTACAGGAGATGGTAGTTTGATATTTTTGAGGCAGTCAGCCAGCCAGTTTCAACTTGTACTCACGTTTTTGAATTCTCTTCCACAACAATGTCCCTTTCTTTTTAATTCCCCTTACAGTACCATCAAACAAGAGGGTGTATCTATGTAAAGTGATGGGTTGCAGGCAGACAGGGATAATTCTGTCCATTGTAGCAGTCACAGCTTTATTATAATTCAGAAAAAGAGCCCAAGAATCAATGCAGGCATTCATTACATCAGAGAGATAAAGTTTCTCTCATATCTTCGCATGTTAGTCCTTACAGGGGGCAGTATCTTGTCAACTGCACAGAAGGAGACTTAATTAAATAAAAAGGTGCTGCAATTGCAAATATACGTAAAACGATGGTCATTTAAGATGATGGGGTCTATTGCTATTCCAGAGATTTCCATGCCACTCTGGCAAACAAGATTGAGGGTCTGTCAAGTGTTCTTCTATTGGTGGAATCTTGAATTATCTGCTTGAGGACCAGGCCATCCATTGTGCAGATGAGGTCTTCATGCCCAGGTCTCAGATGGTCTTCAGCCCAGGCTCTGAAGTCTCCCGGGATAGTCAACTTGGATTGTGGGCCATTAATAAGCCTGGAGTAGGAGCTGCAATTTGCACAACCTTTTTACCATATCCAGTAGGGGTTATGAACTAAAATGTCTCGGAATACTAAACCTGTAGAAATTTGAGCAGGAACACACTCAACTGGCAAGGAGTTGTACTTACAGGGATTGTTCTTAAATTCAAGGAGGTTTTGAAAAATGTGTCCAGTTCCTGCCTGTCCGATCTTTGACAGGGAAGAACAGAGTACTGTACAAAGTTTTAATCTAGTCACATCTCTGTGATAAATGCTAAATCTGAGGATCCAAATAGGTCTGTAATAATGACTGCCTTGCTTTTAATGATGGTAAGGCCCTGGGTTCTTTCCTCTTGTGCTCGGTGTTGTAAATTAGTAACTAGCCTGCACACCATGGTTGTCCCTCTCCCCTCTGGTAGTATGAATTGGTACCTGGGAGCATTATTTTTTTTTTTGTTTTGGACCATGTACTTTCCTTAGTTTTCTTGGGTCTAGCATCCAAGGAACATTTTCCCAAGGATTCCTAGAGATTTGACTGTGGAAACTAGGGGATGTCTAAATGGACTCTTTACCCAGAGATAAGAAGCTGGCAGTATAGCTGCATAAAAGCTTTTATTTTAGTTTCTGATTATCAGCTTCCTGAGATAGGAAGAGACTAACTGCACAGTAAGTTTTTCTCTGCTTATAGTACCGTACCTTCAATGCAAATCTCAGATTCCTAAGGCACACCTTCTTGAGAAAGTAAGAAACAAATGAGCTGACAAAAGAAAACAGGCCCTAGATTAAAATATACTTTGGTTTAAAAAAAAAAAATCACAGGCTGCGTTTATTTTGCCTTTTCTTTCTAAAAACATTTTTGCCTATTTTCAGGTTTAAAATGATCAAAAAGACAATATATACAACAAATTTACCATAGGGCCTTTTATTACATGACCTGACAAATACCATTCACCAGGTCGCAACAGCCTCCAAAAACAGCATCCTGGGGACTCCATTTTTCATGCATATTTTGTATTTCTTTTCAATACCAAAAAATGGTGACTTTAAAAGGCTATCCTGCATTCTTAATAACAGCGGATTATGGCATACAATGATACTATTTTTAGATCTGCCACTCTGGACATATGCATTCTGGGTGCTTAAATCCCCCTACAGGCTGGGTAGAAAAATTCAAAAGTTAACTTTGTGAGCGTTCAGTGAGAAGCAGCGATCAGAGTACATGGGAAATCCATTTACAAAGAAAACGGTAGCTAGCCGGTCTGTGTCCGTTTCATGGCATATAAACCCTGCCTGCTCCAGGAGCAGAGTCTGCTGGATATCCAAAGTTTGGTTGAGTCTGTCCGCGGACTGCATAGAAAAGCTAGGTCCTAGACCCAGCAGCTCAAGATTAAGTCATTTTATTTTAATCTAGTTCTTTGTTACAAATGTATACATCAATAAGAAGTTTGTAGCAGGACAATTTTATTATAGCTTTTAAAAAATTAAATTGATAGTTTTGCACATTTGTAATCTATTTTTTTTTTATTATTAAAGTTAGAATAAATCAGTAATATGCATGTAGCACCGGGATCAACAAATTTACACCAAACTTAGAAGCCAAACTACTTAGGGGCCATACAAACCTTTTATAAGAGTTAGAGAATGGCATAGAATCAGACAGACAGGAATGCATTATAGACTCATCTGCCAATGAAAGGGTTAAAACAGCAGTTTTGGCATTTTTAGCCAATTTCCTACTTGTATGTTTGCATGTGCCGCTACACTCTAAAATTGATCCAGCTAGTGGACTTTCATCAGTGTGAGTGGTTACAAAGCCAAAGCACTGGATTCCTTTTTTTGCACAATACAGTGGTTAATACTGAAGAACTGTGAGAACTGCCCCTGCATTAGACCTTGGGGTAAGGTAACATACCGTCATATTTATACCTCTATGATTTATTAAATAGAAGAGCATGAGAGGATGTGATCTGTTTAATCTATCAATAGAGCAAGGGGTGGGAGCGAAACAAATACAAGTTGGAGAATTGGATCAGACTGAAATTGATACCATACCTTTCCCCCTTACCAGCCCAGAATCAGGAATTTTGCATCAAGAAATTCAAGCACTTCTCTCTAGATATGTAAACATCTCACTCTCTCAAATAATTTTCAGCAATGGTATATGAATACCTCCAGGGTCCAGCAGACCATCACAAATATGTTTTCCAATTACTTTTTCACTTTCTAATTATGCTCTTAGGCTCACATTTTAAGACAAATACATTTAATTGTACAGTGTTTTACTTCTCTATCTTATTTGTGTTTTCTGTAGATCGTCAACTAACTCTTCTAAAACTCTATTGACTAACAACAAAATGAGGGAGCTGACCATCACCAAGATATTGTTACAATGGAGAGGTTGTGGCATCCCGGCCTTTCTGTGTAACAGAACTTCAGTTATTGAGGTTGAAAAAGGACAAATCATATTAAAGATTCTCTCTATAGTTCTTCCATTAGGGAGGGCCCGGTGCGAAAGGTCTCCATTTCATACAATTAAGGAGTATCCCCCCCCTCCCCCAACTCTATTTAAAATTAGAATATTTTATAGCATTTGAGTACACAATCTTTCCTGGTCTGGATAACTGCATTGTTGTAGTTAAGGGGCGTGTGTACCCCAGTGAAGCTGTGAGCTAATCCATGTAGGGTTACCCAAGATTGCAAGTCATAATAGAGAATTCAGACAAATTCCAACCCACTCCAGTAACCCTGCCAAGATAAACTTATGAATAAGCAGGACCAGAGAAATAACATTAGATGTGCCTAGTGTGCTGTGGCCCATATGGTCAAGGACATGACTGAGCAACTAAACAATAACACTATCTTTTAGAAGATATTTTCTAATAAACGTTCTTGCAACAGTTGTGTGCAGATCTTATCACATATTAGTTGTCGTAATTGCGAGTTTGTCAGTAACGCTATGTTAAAAGTTACGGGCTTGCGCAATGAGCACAGAGAGTTACAGGTTAGATGGGGGCTGCAATGAGCACCTTCGTCGCTCATTGCAGACCCTGTCAAACCTGTAACTTTCAGCCAAAAAAAAGAAGGGCAGGGAGAGGGAGAGAGGGGGGAAACAGACATAGAGGTCAGAGAGTGGGGAGAGGCTCGCAATGAGCACTCATTGCAGTGAGCGCCAAAAGGTGCGCATTGCGAGCCATGAAACTGATGGGTTGGCCAAGGCCTGCAATGAGTGGCAAAGACACTCATTGGGGGGCTCACGCTGAGCACCAAAGGCGCTCATCAGGAGGCCCATAACGTAGACGCTAATCGAGAGGCCCGCAAGTTAGAGGGGTAGAGCCTTACATTGTGTGGCAAACAGCATTGCCAGCCTTCAAATTTTATTGCCGTCATTTTTGACTGGCAAGTTGCTAGTAAAAATATTGTTTTTATAGTTTCATTCAGACTTCCTATGAAAACTGGCAACTAATGTACCTATATAATCCCACAAAATATAAATATAAATATAAATATATATATATATATATATATATATATATATATATATATATATATCTGTCCAAGGTGTATTTTATGTGCCATTACCACATACTCCAAATATTGTGAAAATGGTCATTGGTCATCCGGTTTTACATCCAACCTACTAAACAATGCACTTTTCTATTAATAGATTTGTAAGCATTTTATTTAAAAGACAAATAAAGTAAAGTATTCCTGCATTCACATGGAACAATCAATACATTATTCACAAAAGGTTTGGTCTCCTTCCAGCTATAGAATAATATATAATCTATATATGGACGCTTCTAATGATTCATAAATATACGGTAGGTTTAGTCAAACTGGATGTTAACCTCAAAAAGAATGTTTGCATAATATTCTAGTTTATGAAATCAGTCCATGGCATGGATGGAGTGTACAATATTGACTGGGTATATACTTAAAATACTAGGTCTACATAAATGTAAAATTGATTTTAGAACTCACTCTAGATCTTTCTAGAAACAAATACAATATGCACCACTGTCCTCAGATCAACACTAACTGGCTCTCTGTGCTGGTCAATGGCTTTAGGCTTCTGTACAGTATAACATTTTCACATGCAAGTTCATTTTTATACGTTTTTTTAGTTTGTTTGTTACTTGCCACACTAAAACATGAGTTCAGAGCTTAGATTTATATTAGAATAACCCTAATACGTCAGTGAGCCTAAAATTGAAAACCACCAGTTGTACTACGGTTTGTTAAATGCTGAAATCTATAACACCTTTACAACAAGTAAAATATTAACTATGCACACACAGAATATTACTGTAAAATACAATAAATCCCCCATACATTTAAAATGATTCCACAGAGAAAGAACCAGAGCAAGGAATTATTTCTGTTGACCATCTTCTGCTTAACTATAAAATGGTATTCCTATGAATGTACCCACTTTTTATAATCTACACAATTCTAGCCTGTTCCATTCCTCTAAATATTTTGCACACCTCTGTTATATTTTGGAAAAAAATCCAATGAGAATACTTCTGATAACATACCTTTCACACTCTTCCTGTTAACATCAGCCCCTTTCTCAAGCAAAAACTGGGCAATCTCCTTGTGACCCTTGTAGCAGGATATCATCAGACAGGTGTGCCCATGACGATTAGCTACTTCCAAGTCAGCTTTGTGCTCTACCAGATACTTCACAATCTCAAGATGCCCATCAAAGCAGGCTGCCCGCAGTGGAGTAGAGTTGGTGAGGGTGGTGTTATTAACGGAAGCCCCATGATCCAGAAGGGACTGGACCACTTTTAGATGACCAGCTGCAGATGCGGCCCAAAGAGGTGGTGCCCCTTCTATTGTCTCCCCATCAAAATTTACGGAGCCACCAATTTCCACAGAGGCGTTGCACTGATCTAACAGGTAATCCACCATGTCCAAGTGACCATACCGAGCAGCCATTAAAAGTGGGGTTGCGCCATTTGTTTTCTCTGACATAAGCAAGACCACTTCGTCCTTTGCTTTGTTTTCTAGCAGCTTGGAGAGGAGGCGCAGCTTACCATCACGGGCAGCATTGAATACTGCTGTCTTGAGATCCATGGCTGCTCTACTGTAAAAGCTTGTATGAGCCAGAAGGGACCCAATATGATTCAACAACAGCCAGAACTTTTGTGGAAAGGCACAATAGAACAAAATGTAAGATATTCCGTCTTCTCTCTCAGGAGAAGCATAAATATGGTCTCACAGATGCATAATGCTAAAATGAGAAGCAAAAATAAGAATAAGAATTTTTTTTAAACATTGGTCACTCATAAATACTAATTAACACATACACTAATAAGAATTTGCATTACACTTTCTCCATACATAAAAAAATAAGATAGTCTTGCCGTGATAAAGAGAGATATAGGCATGGAAATACAAAATGCCAATTACTTTATTAGTTTTTAACTGGAATGCTTATTACCCTGGTGTTAAGTTCATTATGACAATGTTCAAAACAACAGGATTTATTAGTGCAGCTCATTGGATTGTTTTGCAGGGATTGACAAATATGTCTGAAATTTAGGAACCGATCTAACATTTTATAGGAGCCAGATTATGGATTTTATATGGAAATGTGTAGCAACAACAACAAAAAAAACTTTGGACTCAGCAATAACATTTCAGGAGCTGTGGCTAGCTGACTCTCAGACTATATCAAGCCCTACACTAGAGAGAATATTTTAAACATAGTGGAATATAAGAATAGTCCCAAAAAAACTAATATATATTCCATGATCAGCTAGTTTCCTTGAATTGCTGTAAAGCAATGCTAGAACTCATCAATATGCCCTTGCAGTGTATTCAATGCCGTTTGTCCCATTGCCTTTCAACCTACATAGCTTCAGACATTTCAGGAAGTGTCATTTTATACAAGGTTTCACTACTCTTCAGAACAAAAACACAGGCTACATAAGCATGCCATTTTGCTGAGAGATACGTTAAAATGTCAACTGCTTTCAATCCTAATTTAAAAAAGGCAAAATAAGAAAAATGTTTTGAACATTTCAGTTTAGGGCCTAAAACCTGAGTGACTGTGATACGTTTGTGATTTACCTATCCCACCATCCCTGCTATATGCTGAAAACAGTTTATCATTTCTATACAACATTTCAGCGGAAAACAACAAGGCCTGGATAAAAGAACTCATATTTGCAGATCACTTCTTGTGAAACTCTTAAATCTCCTTCCTAGCTTATTCACTTTCTGTTCCCAGGTGCTAATTGCCAAACATGCAATATTAAACAAGAGAAGACATGTTTAGGTCTCAAAAATAAGCACCCATGCTTCTGACATTTCTACACAACCACCAGCCTTCTCCTGCCCAAACCAATCACTTATTTTGGAAACGAAAAAGACACACTTGGTAAGCAAAAAGTTGAGGAATCAAAGCAGATCCAAGCTCAACCATTTATAAATAGAAATGCTCCCCATATGCAGAGTTATAAATGTCAGTGCTTATGCAAACAAGCGAGTTTCTGATAAGGTCATGCAAGGTTATATCTATAAATAAGCACATTTAGCCACTTAATCCTTGATCCTAAACTATCAACAAGAGAATAAATGTATTTGAAATACAAACCCTTTAGTTTCTACGTGTATAAGCACTTTTGTGGCTCATAATGAACAGAGGAAAAGATTAAGGATAAGTGTCAGGTTTAAAGTCAGGGTGGGGTGAAAGCTTTGTTACACACATATATTTATCTATGCATATACACACACAAACCCCCTTCTGGATTTCTGGACCTTGTTGTGGTGAAGGGCTTGTGTACTTCAATGAAGTTGTGAGCTAAACCATGTAGGGTCAAATAAGATGGGCAGGTCATAGCATAGAAGAACTGAAGAAGGAACTGACAACACACTCCTGCTATGAAAACTTTATGGATTAGCACAACCAGACACAAGATGCGCCTGGCATGCTGCGGGCCATAGGGTTATGGAGAGTCGGACACGACTAACCGACTTAACAACTAAACACACATAGACAGCCTAAAACTGGGGTAGTCAATAGTTGGACCTGGTTCCCAATCAGGACCTCTGCAGTATTATTCAACTCATTTATCTAACCTGACACAAACACATAACTAAACCATTAGAATATATTCCTAAATCTCCATCAGAGAATAAACCTCCTCTTTCGTCCTTCTGAAATCCATTGTATTAAAACATGTGTGAGTATATCCATAAAAATGGGGATTCTGGATGTTAACTTTGTATTCATAAAAATAAACATTTCCAACTTGGATTTTTTAAAACATAATAGAAAACTCGTAGAATAACCTGAATAAAATGTGAGCAGACAGGGAAATAGAATACAAACTTTGATGACATTATTTCCTATGGGATTTCGAGGTGTCAGTTGGGACAGAACAGCCAGAAGCAGTGTGTACAAGCACCAGGTGTAAGGGTATGACATCACACACCTGTGTAAGTACACACAGCACATCTGTATGACAATCACACTCACACCAATGTGTGTATTCACACCTCACACCACCCGCATATATAAATATATATTATATTACACTCGGCTGCGCCTCGGTATTTGGGATTCCTCACTCGTCGCCGTGTCCATGGCCCTAGCCGGTGCTGTCCGTATCTCCTGTGGCAGCCTCCGCAGCGCCGCGGCCGGTGTGACAGGACGGGCGGGGCTGTTCTCCGCCTGATAGGAGCTCAATCTAACCTGCTACCTGCCGTTACTCACCAGCAGGCCGAGCCCCAGCCAATCAGAGCGCAGAGCCCGAGGCAAGGGCTGAGCAGAGCGTGTAGAGGCCTGGCACAGCACATCGTGACGTGTTAGGGGGTGTTAGGCTTGGTTGAGAAAACAACAGCGTCGAGTGGCTGGGCGGAGAGAAGGATATAATGGTAGTTGGTAGCGGAGGGGGGCAGAGTGCGCGTGCTGGGCTGCGCGTGCTGACTGGTGCCGCGCGTATGCGTGAACGCGCTGGATGTCATCACAGAGAGGCGGCTGATCAGTAGGTGTGAGGTTTGTCAGCAGCGGTGGTGCTGTTGGGATAATATCAGATATAACAGAATACCTATTACTACCATGTACTCTAACTCAGTATTGAGTGTGGCTATGAGGTAAAGAACACAAGTGTGTGAGCTGCAGTGTGGTTACTGTATGCTATACAGTGGTACCTTGGCACTCCAGCTTCAAAACTTGTCAAATTTCGTATTCAATGCACTTCGATGAAGAAAAAATGCTTTATCTTTCGACGTTGGCTTGGCACGCATCGCGCTTTTTAAGATCTGTACATGGTTTTATTCCGTCTCTCTGGAAGAAACAAAGAGTAGCTTGGTAGAACCTTTCCTTTTTTATGCTACCGCAAGTGCACAGCATTGGACGCCTCCTGTTGCTTGGTGCGCTGGCGTCCCAATGTACTCCCTAAACCCCTAACCCCCTACACCCCTTGCCGGACCTAACCCTAACCCTAACCCTCTACAGCAGTTAGCGGGCCTAACCCTACCCCCCTAATCCTAAATCCCTAACTCTAACCCCCTTGCCGGCCCTAACCCCCTACACCAGTTACAGGCCTAAACCTAACCCCCTAATCCTAACCCCCTACACCACTTCCCGGCCCTAACCCCTTACACCCCTTGGTGGCCCT
Source organism: Discoglossus pictus (assembly GCA_027410445.1). NCBI lineage: Eukaryota > Metazoa > Chordata > Amphibia > Anura > Alytidae > Discoglossus > Discoglossus pictus. The sequence continues at coordinate 464,806,290 of CM050163.1, read as the reverse complement.
AACCTCCTAAGCCTCTTAACCTAACCCCCTACACCCCTTCCCGACCCTAACCCTGTAAACCTAACCTAAAAAACCCTAACCGCTTACCGGCCACAAGCAGACCGCTACATCGGCGCAATGCACTTGTGGTAGCATAAAACAGGAAAGCACCGCTTGGCACTTGTCATTTTTGTCACTCGTCTTGCCTTCTGGAACCAAATAACGACGGGTACCGAGGTACCACTGTAGTTCGATAAGAAAACATGGTTTTACTAAATGTTTGATTTATGCTGAGTGCATAGATTTCTTTCCTGCTTACACAAGAGGCCTTAGTAGTTCCTATGGATCTCCCTTCTGTATAACCGAATCGTCCACTGGAGAAGGAACGGGCAACCCAAGGCAGTATTTTTGCCAAGATAACCTTATGGATAAGTAATAGCAGATACATAACTATGTCTGTGGCGGATTAAGGTAAATCGCATCCGACTGTCTGTGAACCTAATGGAAAGAGGGTACTACAACAATAATAATCTTTTGGAGATGGTTCATTTAGAAAGTGTAACAAGCTAATTGTGAATAGGTTAAACACTTGCTAAACATGTTGAAAGTTTTACCACACTGTCTGCTAGCGTGAATAGGGAATTTTCAAATGTGTCAGGAGTTCCATGGATATACTGTATACCTTTATTTCATAGTCCAATATTGTACCTGCTTCTGAATCAGTACCCCCAGGTCTGACCTTTTGGTGTCTCATAACATCACATATATAGTTGTGGTTATTCCGCGTTTGTGTGTATTGCTCGCAAAGTTACGGGCTTGCGCATGCACATAGCTCATGCCGAGGCCTGCGATGAGCGGCAAAGCTGCTTTTTGCGTACCCCGCAATGGGCAAAGAAGGCCGAAGGTGCTCACTGCAAAGCCCGCATTGTGTGCCGAAGGCCCTCAATGAGCGCCGACGGCGATGAGAGAGAAGAGGCTTTGCAGGCCCTGCGATCCGCGACAAATACGCTCATTGCGAGGCTTGCACAAGGAGAGTCTTTGTAGGGCAAGGCGAGGCTCGAAAAACTGCGGCTTTACAGGGGAACGCGATGCCCGCAACTCGCAAATTGTGTCTAAGCACACTTTTCTAACGGTTTTGTAATGTGACTGCGGTATTGCGCGTGTGTGAAATTTTATATATAGTGCACACTTTGTACATAGATGATGAACAGTATGACTAGAAATGCATCTGCTGGGGTAATTCTGAAGAGAGATTGTTAGCTCTGTAGGATTTTGAATTCTGCAAATTAGGTAAAGTATAATTACTTCTTAATTCATTAATTTATCAATTTAGAAAATCAATAGGCCCACAGGGAAGAGGGGGGAGGGAGAGCGATGCAAAGAGACACAGGGGAGGGAGGGGGAAGAGACCCAGGAGAAGAGAGGAAGGGAAGAGCCACAGGGGAAGGGGAAGAAGAGCCACAAGAGAGGGAGGGAAGAGCCAAAGGGAAGGCAGGGGGGGAAGAGACAGGGGGGGGAGAGTAAAGTCAAATATCCCATCATTTGTGACTGGAGTCCTGCAATAGGCACCAAGGGTATCTTGTTTCAGCAATCTAATGCCTTTCTGTGAAGGTTGAGAATAATAATTTAAGTTGAAGTCATAGCAGGTCTCCGGTAGTAAAAGGTTGAAGAAATGGGGTTAAATAAGATGTAAATTGATCATCAGAGGCACTTTTTACCTGGCCATGACATGAGTGAGAATATAATTAACTGAACATGAGGATAGATGTCTCATCTTTTATTGTGTTTTTTAACCTCTTCATAAAATAGCTACATTTAATCCATTTGAATTCAAAGAAGATAAGAAATATTCAAGGATCTGATTGATTCCTCTTTAGTCATTGCACTTGATTCAACCAGAGCCAACCAATTCCATTGCTGTTCAGAGATCCATGGAGGTGTCACAACCCAGGGAAGGGGTTCTAAATCAGCTAGAGAATCCTCCTGCCATGCCTACAGGAATCCTCCCTTGGATAGGCTTCTCAGTGACCAGCTTTTGTTCTAGGAACATCAGGGTGCAGAACAAGAATAAAGGGGTTACTTGGAATTTTATAGACAAACAGAACAATACAACTTTGGTTTAACCTACAAATATAATTAAATTCCCTGCCCTTAACTAGTTAACTCCCTTTCTCTCACTGGCCAATTTGGGCGTCTGGAAGTTAATCCCAGCACAGGGTGAACAGAAAATCGCATTGCAAACTTAAACACATGTAAACTATTTAACTCACATATACTATTTGAATTTCCTCTCCACAGCTAGATAATCCCATCCATCAGGTTGTTCACAAGATGAACAGTCTTTTGTTCAAATTACCTGTCCCAGGTGATGGAATTAGCAGGAACTGGAATGGTGATCGGGTGAGGAATAGTAATTGACTACACTACAACCGTATTCAGTAAGGTGTAATGGTGGATTAGTTATGGCCTCCAAGTGGACCATCAAAAGACCAATCACAGAGATACCTACTTCCCGATGTAAAGTCAATAGAGGAAAATGGAGAGGACATAAAGTATTTCACAAAAGTGAGTACACCCCTCACATTTTTGTACATATTTTATTATTTTTTTTCATGTGACAACACTGAAGAAATGACACTCTGCTACAGTGTAAAGTAGTAAGTGTACAGCCTGTATAACAGTGTAAATTTGCTGTCCCCACAAAATAACTCAACACACAGCCATTAATGACTAAACCATTGGCAACAAAAGTGAGTACACCCCTAAGTGGAAATGTCCAAATTGGGCCCAAAATGTCAATATTTTGTGTTGGCATTCATGGTTCCCTTCATAAACTGTAGCTCCCTAGTGCCAGAAGTCATGCAGGCCCAGACAATGACACTCCCACCACCAAAAGTATACATCTATACTGAGGAAAGGTAGTTGAAAAAATCCCTAAATGACAGATGAACAGATAAGGCACAAAAACACAGACGGCATCTGACATCAGCGGGTAAATGCATATAGGCGGAATCAAACACAACATATTATAGAAAACATATATACATGGGGACTGGGGAGTTACAGTTTATTGAGGGAACCATGAATGCTAACATGTACTGTGACATATTGAAGCAGGGCATGATCCCCTCCCTTCGGAGACTGGGCCGCAGGGCAGTATTCCAACAAGATAACGACCCCAAACACTCCTCCAAAACGTCCATTGCCTTGCTAAAGAAACTGAAGGTAGAGGTGATGGATTGGCCAAGCATGTCACCAGACCTTAACCCTGTTGAGCATCTGTGGGGCATCCTCAAATGTAAGGTGGGGGAATGCAAGGTCTCTAACATCCACCAGCTCCGTGATGTCATTATGGAGGTGTGGGAGAGGACTCCAGTGGCAATCTGTGAAGCTCTGGAGAATTCCATGCCCATGAGGGTTAAGGCAGTGCTGGAAACTAATGGTGGCCACACAAATTATTGACATTTTGGGCCCAATTTGGACATTTCCCCTTAGGGGTGTACTCCCATTTGTTGCCAACGGTTTAGACATTAATGGCTGTGTGTTGAGTTATTTTGAGGGGACAGCAAATTTACACTGTTATACAGGCTGTACACTTACTACTTTACACTGTAGCAGAGTGTCATTTCTTCAGTGTTGTCACATGAAAAGAAATAATAAAATATGTACAAAAATGTGAGGTGTATACTCACTTTTGTGAGATGCTGTAGCTCTTTCAGGGAGAGGCTTTCAGTGGCGATCAGCAGTCTCCAAGCCAGTCTTCACAGGAGGATTGACATTCCCATCACTAACTCCACTGATTTTATTCAGAAATATTTGGTTCATGTCACAATGTGTCCTCCCTTTCCTACTGCACAACATGGCCTGAACTCTTCACAAAAAATTGCTACTCACTACAGACAAGTCATTAAACTTCACGCCATTGCCTGTACCAGGGAAGATTTCCCATGTATCTCTTTCCTAACCATGCAATTCAATCAGCAAGCACACAAAAGTTAAATGTAGCCAGTGTTTGGAATTGTTAAGGTGTTTATATATTGGTGCTAGAGCATCTTATTCATATGTGCTCAAACAACGCTGTATTTGTGTAACTTTAATGTGTGTTTTTGAGGATATCTTTGTTTAGCCATTCCTTTATCCTTTGGGCAGATCAAAGGGTACAGCATAGGAATTATTGTTGGCTTCTAGTACTGGACAGGAAAAGGATTCAGTATTTTGCCTTAAATATTGATCTTGTATTGACCTTGAGTGAGAGAGAGAGAGAGACTGAACATATTACTAGTGCACCTAGGCTGAACAGCTACAGTTCTCTTTGGAAATGTCACTGTTGTCATGGCAACTTGCAACACCACAGTTTTGATTAGAGAGAAAGCTGAGTGAAGGGTTGTTATCACATACAATCCCCCACCCCAGTCACCAGGCGATTCAAGACCCCAAATGGGTTGTGGACGACTGGAGATATTAGTTGTCCAATTGCATGGAGAGACCATCAGCATTATTATGAGCTTTAACCTTTTTTGAGCCTGCAGGGCTAGCTTGACCAGCTCTAGCCAGACTCTCCCTACTCTGTGCCCTAGGTATTGTACCCCCCCCCCCCCCCCATATCAATCTGGCACTTCCCAGGATGAATTGTGAACCCCGCTTGCTGTATCTTACCCAGGCTAGATAGCCAAGTATGGCTGATTATGGCAATGACATCCAGGTACGCTTGGATGAACTCCTGGCACCCAGGAAGTAGGTGATCAACAAGCCGTTGGAACATGGAAGAGCCATTCTTTATCCCAAAAGGCATAACCGTAAACTGAAATGGCCAAAATGGGATGGTGAATGCCAAATTCTCTGTATCATTTTCAGCAAGTGGGATCTGCCAGTAGCCCATTCACAAGTCCAGAGTGGTCAAGTAGGTTGCCCATCCTAGTCTATCTATCAGATCATCCACTCTATGCATAGGATAAGCGTCAGTAGTCCACACAAAAACAAGTGGTCCCTTCCTTCTTAGAGAATAACACCACAGGGATGCCCAAGGACTAAAATATGGCTTGATGACCCCTAGGTCTAACATCTCATCCAGCTGCCTCCTTATATTTCCCTTCTTGGGCACTCTAACCAGGGCTGCTTTGGGGGGGGGGGGGGGTTAGGGTAAGAACCTCTGTCATGAGGGGTCAGATGCACCCTAATTCTCCTGCTTTTAGCTTACAGGAATTCCTCTAGGTTGTAGATTTTGGGGGTTAACTCCCAGTGCCCAGCTTGCATAGTCAGCCCAGAAATGACCAGCCCTCATGATACAGGAACACAGGAAAGCAATACTAACCCCCAGTGGTTTGAAGCAGAGTTGCAGACAGAGTCCGTAATAATACCAAAGGTTAAAATTATTATATTCCCTCTGAATGAAACACACACCTCAAATTATGTATGTTTAACTGATAGCAGCATTAATTGATGATACAGTATTTATCCACAATCAGTCCCAGCATGTCACACCCCCACACCTCCCTCCTACGGAGCAGTTCAGGCCCATATTAGAAATTTGTGTTTGCTCTGTGTAAATGGCAGGGGGTCTTTTAATGTCTGTTGGTCTAGGAAAAGGAACAATTCACACCTTGATGACAGCCTTCATAACAGGGAGGGTAACATTTTCAACACTTGTTTGCAGACAATGTTTCTAGGTAACTCCCTGACCATTCAAACATTTGACTGAGAAGGGGTCCAATTAACAGGTCATTGTTAGTTAATCACATGGGCTACTGTTACAAATAACAGAGTCCATGATTCAGGTATCAGGTTCCCCTCATGGCCCGCAATAATCCATAGTCCCAGTCAGTGGTGGGCCCTTCTGGGCATGACAACTTCTCCAGCCTGTTCTAATGTCGCCTGGGAAGTGATCCTTTTGGATGACTTCCTAGCCACACTAATTTCACTTATGTGGGTGATTGGGTTGTGGGTATCCCGCATACTGGCCATCTTTACTTTTGCTTTTCCCATTTTATAGCACCAGTCCCACAGCTGACACCAGTTTGTCAAGAAGATGTTTGTCTCTTGATGATATGGATTCCATTCCTTTGAGCTCAAACAACAACATTAAAGCTATAGATGTGTAACTTTAATCTGGGTGTTTGAAGACATCAATGTTTGACTACTCCTTTATCGCTTGGGCAGAGCAGGGGTTGCAGAATATAAGTTATTGTTGCCTTCTAGGACTGGACAGGGACAGGCTAATGTTTTAGTTGTTTGTCAGAAATATTGAGGGTGGTAGTGAGAGAGCCTCAACAGATTACTAGGGTATCAAGGCTGAACAGCACTTAATCCTGTGCAGACAGCCAAAGTTCACTTTGCAACTGTCACTGTTGCCATGGCAACCTGCAGCACCACAGTTTTAAAGGGAGAGAATCCTTAGTGAAGAGATGTCATCACAGGTATTATTTGGTCGTTTTCTTTACTGGAGCTTTTAGTCCTGAAGCTCCAGTTCTGTGTAACTCTCTTCCCATAACAGCACAATCGTCCTCATCAATGGATAATTTCAAAAAGAAGCTAAATACTTATCTGTTTACTCAAGCCTTGATTTAACATAACACCTGAGGAAGATATAGAAGTGCTACTAGGAGAAAAGTGAATAAAAGGTAATTATTATTATTATTTTTATTATTATTAATAAAAACAAAGGTCACCCAAACTACTGAAATCCTTGCTGTTTGTAATCTACATCTAATGAATATAGTACTTCAAATAACTCTTAACACCTACAGTTGCAAGCAAAAGTATGTGAACCCTTTGGAATGATATGGATTTCTGCACAAATTGGTCATAAAATGTGATCTAATCTTCATCTAAGTCACAACAATAGACAATCACACTCTGCTTAAACTAATAACACACAAATAATTAAATGTTACCATGTTGTTATTGAACACACCATGTAAACATTCAGAGTGCAGGTGGGAAAAGTATGTGAACCCCTAGACTAATGACATCTCCAAAAGCTAATTGGAGTGAGGTGTCAGCCAACTGGAGTCCAATCGATGAGATGAGATTGGAGGTGTTGGTTACAGCTGCCCTGTCCTATAAAAAACACACACCAGTTCTGGGTTTGCTTTTCACAAGAAGCATTGCCTGATGTAAATGATGCCTCACACAAAAGAGCTCTCAGAAGACCTACGATTAAGAATTGTTGACTTCTCCAGCCTGTTCTAATGTCGCCTGGGACATTAAAAAGGGTTATAAAAGTATCTCCAAAAGCCTTGCGGTTCATCAGTCCACGGTAAGACAAATTGTCTATAAATGGAGAAAGTTCAGCACTGCTGCTACTCTCCCTAGGAGTGGCCGTCCTGTAAAGATGACTGCAAGAGCACAGCGCAGACTGCTCAATGAGGTGAAGAAGAATCCTAGAGTGTCAGCTAAAGACTTACAAAAGTCTCTGGCATATGCTAACATCCCTGTTAGCGAATCTACGATATGTAAAACACTAAACAAGAATGGATTTCATGGGAGGATACCACGGAGGAAGCCACTGCTATCCAAGCAAAACATTGCTGCACGTTTACAGTTTGCACAAGAGCACCTGGATGTTCCACAGCAGTACTGGCAAAATATTCTGTGGACAGATGAAACTAAAGTTGAGTTGTTTGGAAGAAACACACAACACTATGTGTGGAGAAAAAGAGGCACAGCACACCAACATCAAAACCTCATCCCAACTGTGAAGTACGGTGGTGGGGGCATCATGGTTTGGGGCTGCTTTGCTGCGTCAGGGCCTGGACGGATTGCTATCATCGAAGGGAAAATGAATTCCCAAGTTTATGAAGACATTTTACAGGAGAACTTAAGGCCATCTGTCCACCAGCTGACGCTCAACAGAAGGTGAGTGTTACAACAGGACAACGACCCAAAGCATAGAAGTAAATCAACAACAGAATGGGTTAAACAGAAGAAAATACGCCTTCTGAAGTGGCCCAGTCCTGACCTCAACCCGATTGAGATGTTGTGGCATGACCTCAAGAAAGCGATTCACACCAGACATCCCAAGAATATTGCTGAACTGAAACAGTTCTGTAAAGAGAAATGGTCAAGAATTACTCCTGACCTGATCTGCAACTACAGGAAATGTTTGGTTGTAGTTATTGCTGCCAAAGGAGGTTCAACCAGTTATTAAATCCAAGGGTTCACATACTTTTTCCACCTGCACTGTGAATGTTTACATGGTGTGTTGAATAAAAACATGGCAACATTTAATACTTTGTGTGTTATTTGTTTAAGCAGACTGTGATTGTCTATTGTTGTGAAGATCAGATCACATTTTTTGACCAATTTGTGCAGAAATCCATATCATTCCAAAGGGTTCACATACTTTTGCTTACAACTGTATAGTTAGCTGCATTTGACACCTAGCCATTTCCTGATCTCCCTTGTGCTTGTGCACACATGATAACTTTGAAAGCATTCACCCTCTTACATCTGGACAACTATACTGCTATACTCCCTGAGACATCCCTAGCTTCCATCTTTAAATACTTTGGAATGTGTGACAAAGGTGTGATAAAGTTGTGGAAAGAATATACTTGAGCCTTAGGTTAAACAAAAGCGCTGGAAAAGTTAAGGGTTCTCCTGCACAACAATTAGCAGCACCTGAAATAAGTAATGGAGAAGCCCTATTTAGTCTGCAAGAGTAGTTTGGCCATTGCCAGAGAGACAAATGAAAAGTGTCTGTTGCACTAAGCAAATTTCTGAGAGTCTGTGTAGTTGATCCAATTCAGGCGAGGAGGTTTAGTTCCAAGCAGCAATGCTGAAACAAGCTGAACCTGAAGATTAATGGAATTAACCCAGCCAGATATTGACACAATATTGGAAGTAAAGGTATCCGTAAAATATTTGCATTATAAAAAATCTTTGAAAAAAAGTATATGTTACTGTGTATTTAAAGTAGCAAAAAACTCTGTGTTTAAGAGTCCCTGGCGTGGTGAGTGCTGCACTCACTTTAATGTGAAACTACTGCAACTAGTATAGGCCAGACTACCTGTGTGATTCATACAGGACCTGCTAAAGCTGCATAAAGAACTCTTAAGTGACTGTTCTTTGGCTGCTGGGTCTTTACCTTTAAGCAGATAGGGAGTTCCTACAGTTAGTTTGTATACATAGGTGTTTCATTTATTAATAACAGTTGGAAATGCCATGGTTCTGCACCATAGCTATTTTGGACAGAAAAAAGGACTCTTGAGGGTCACCCTATCACAAATGCTTCAGAAAACTCAGAGACTGCATGGGTGAAGAACGATTAATGAACGCACAAAGTGTGGCAGCAAAAAAATACAAATTCAAACCATTGGCGAAGAGGGAGTCATATACTGTGGGAAATCCAACAACCAACCCACAATATAGAGTATGTGCGGGGAAAAAAAAAAAACAGGGACCTCCCAAACAAGTACCAATGCTGCCTAATCTCTCATTAAAATGCCAGAAAGTTACCTCAATCTCCTAGCTGGTACTAAAGGCACACAAAAAAAGTACATTGGCTGACAGATGTACCTGGCCTGCTGTGGTTCTTCAGGGTCATGGATAGTTGGTCAACGACTAAACCACAAGCACCACTTTACTTGGTTCTTCAGTGTTCAGAACAGGTGTGGAGGAGCATTGTCCATATATTTAAAAATATCCTTGAAGTTGATAACTATTTCTGCTTCAGAGTGCATTGCCACCTGGAGCACAACAGGACTTAAGTTTGTGTAAGAAATAGCATATTTTACTGTAGGTTTGGCTCTAGAACACCCTAGCAGATATATCCTGGAAGCATGACTGCCTGCTTCAGTGACAATCTATTACAATTTGGGCAAAACATCATCTGCACAATGTTTAGCAGCCTGAACCTTGAGTATATATCTAAAGATTCCACCCATAAAGATTTCATAGACTTCACCTTATTTTCCATAGTGGTTTGAAAAACTCATGCACAACGAGAAACCTTGTCATCTGGTTTGATCATTATTTGCAATAGCAGCACCTTCATTCAAGACTATGTCTGTGCAGGTAAGTAAATTACACCCCTGAGAGAAGAAAGAAACTTGAACCGCAATATACAGGTATACAGGCCGATAAGAGACTGTTCTATTTTTTTTTTATTTGGTTGCTGCATTAATATAATGTTTTCCTTCAACCCAGCCATTACAGTCTTAATTTCACACCACAAAATTACTAGTTTATTTCTAGTGATTGTATTTATTTTAAAATAAAAATGTAATTCTGACTAGAGCAGTAATTCCCACAACGCTCCTCAAGGACTCCCAGACAGGTCAGGATTTCGATTTAAAAGTATGTGAACAAAGGTGAGGCTATTAGTATTCAACAGGACATGGAAGCTCTAATTTTCTCACCTTTGTTCAGTGTTTAAAATTCAATCCTGACCTGTCTGGAGCTCCCTGAGAAGAGGTTTGGGAATCATTGAACTAGAATGTCATGGATTCTAGATTTCATGGAGAGATGGCCTTGTAACTAGTATGGAAGTGGTTTGTCCGTTATCTACTTTTTGATCTCTATTTGCTATGGGAAAAATTGCCATTGATAGATACAAAGTAACTCTTTGTAAGTGTTTAGTTAATGTCTGCACAGAGGCTATATATTAAGGCATCATTTCATAAAACAAATATCTTTGCAAAAACCGTTTTACAAAAAATAATTAGTCAAAGAAAAGTAAATTTTCACTTTTAATTAACAAAAATCTGATTGCTCTGCTGTTCTTTTGAGGCATCCATGATACCTGCAGCCCTATTAAATTCCCCCAACCTTGGAATCCTTAGCTCGTAACGTAGGCCGCAAGCCTTTCGGCTATTAAAATAGACCCGTAAAGCAACCCGTCTATGACTTGCGGGATAAGGGCGAGAAAAGGCTATGGGACGTCGAAATTTGAACTGCGCACTCGCAAATCCTTTGAACTGTCAAGCCTGTAACGTTTCCAATCATGCTATTAAACTGCAACAAATTCACTGGCGTTCAAGCCTGTAACCCTCAAATGGAGCCCAAAAGCCAAAGGGTACTAGAGGGGACCCGCTAGGGGGGGTAAAATCCATAGCACTGTAAAATAAACACTCTACTGTACTGATAATTAAAGGGAAAGTGATGTTTGGTATTAAAATTAATAGCACAACATTCTGAAGCTCGCAAATCGGCAATATAAAATAATTTTTATTATGTTTAATTTCCATGTTATGTCGATGCCGGCAATCAATGTGTTAAAATCTCTCTTAAGATATATTACTATATCTGTCTATATTATATTCTATTCTATCTCTATAACTTCTTTTAACTATCCAATCACACATGGGATATCACCAGTGAGAAGGGATCCGCCGGTGACAGGTGTTATCCTGAAATTCCACACATAGGTAATGTATAAAATGGTGTTAACTATTTAATTTGTAGTAGAGTTAAACTTAGCCCCGTATATCGCAATCCTTCTGTAACCCTTTTGGGAGTGGTCACAAATCCAGACAAATTAGCATCTATATTCCGGACTGTAGATGTTAATCAATCTTTTAATCTGTGCCCATATTCCCTAAAACAGACTGATTTTTTTAAATAATGTAACTGTTTAACTCTGTTACAAGATCAATTATTAACAACACCTATACAAGAAACCACACTTAGCAGTACTCAGCATACCTAAGTTTGTATCACACCATCAACAAAACTGTCTTACATCATTATTGATTGAATTGACCAACTTGATAAATTAAATTAAATGTAATCAATTCTGATGTAAGACGAACACCTAAATACAAAGGTTAATTAGCTTGCAACCTCACATACAATATAGTAAATTTTAATACATATTGCTTCAATATATACTTCTAGATTCTTACTGGTATATTTATTGTCATTCCATATTTTACTGCTTTCATAGTGTAATAGGTTATATTGCTAATTATTAACATCATCAGATATATATATATATATATATATATATATATATATATATATATATATATATATATATATATAACAAATAGACAGCTGATTGTTTATTCATAGCAGTTTTGTATTGCACTAACCAAATATATAGACAAATTGTTAACCAAACTTTATAAGATTATATACACTGTTTATATATTCCTATATTGAACTACCCAAACATTGTTAATCCATATTTGATAAGTTTGTATACATTGCTTATTGATTGATGTATTGATCTAACCAAATATAGTGTTCTAAGACTAACTGTTATCCAATCATCCAAAGAGATTGTAATACACATCATATAGATTGTATTGTGATCTAACTAAACATCAAAGCTTACAAGTGTAAACACTCATAATTGTTTATCATTGATATTTACTGTTATACAAATAAAAGCAATTTCTGCACACAGCGTATACTTGTCATAACTTGATCTTTGAACTTAATCAATCTATACACTGTAATATTTTAAAAAACTATATTAATCTATACAGTGTAATATTTACATCATATCAATTGCATGCCAATCATATGGCCAAAATATGTCTACTTCAGCCTCATGATCATACCTTCTAGTGAACAGTCTGTCTTGATTTCCTGAAGTACTGATTTACTGGATCTTCTTGCAGTACAAGGGACTGTAAGAAATTTTCGCCAACACCACAATTCTACGGCGCTCAGATTTCTTTATGGTCCAGCTCTCACATTCGTATGTTACTACTGGAAATACCATAGTTCTAACTAGGCAGACCTTTATTGATCAATATCTTTACTTTTTACTAGCTTGTCCAAGCTTGCCATAGCTTTCCTCCCCAGCAGCAAAGTTCATTTCTAATCAAGGCTTCTTTCCTCCCCAGCAGCAAAGTTCATTTCTAATCAAAGCTTCTTGGTCAATATGCAGATTCTTCAGGAGGAGGATGAGATGATCTGGTATTCCCATCTCTTTAAGAACATGACACATTTTGTTGTGATCTACTCAGTCAAAAGCTTTAGAATAGTCTATGCAGCAGAATTAAATGTTTTTTCTGGAACTCTCTTGCTTTCTCTATTATCCATCGTACACTGGCAATTTAATCTCTTGTGCCTTTTCCTCTGCAGGACCCAGCTTGCACATCTGGTAGTTCCCGTGCATATATTGTTGAAGTCAAGCTTGTAGAATCTTAACCATTACCCTGCTGGCATGTGAAATTAGTTTAATTGTTCGATAATTGGAGTACTCTTTGCTACCGCCTTTTTTGGGGATTGGGATGTAGACTGATCTTCTTCTGTCTATTGGCCATTGCTGAGTTTTCCAAATGTGTTGGCATAAGGCAAGCAATACTTTCACCTCATCATCTTGTAGAATTTTGAATAGTTTAAATGGGATTCCATCACCTCCTGCAGCCTTAGTATCCGCAAGACATCCTAGCGCCCATCTCGCTTCCCTCTCCAAGATGTTTGGCTCCAGCTCATTGGACAAACTATTGGGGTCATCACTGGAAAGGTGCCTTTGAAATCCCAAATTTTCTTGAAAATATCTCTTGACCTTCCTATTCTGTTATGTTCTTCTTACATCTCTCATTATAGAATGACTTCTTGTCTCTTCTTGCTGTTCTCTGGAATTCTACATTCCGCTGGACAAATCTTTTCCTGTCTCCACCACCTTTTTTGCTTTATTTCTTTCCTGACTACTTTCAAAGCCTCATCAGATTGCCAGTTTGCCTTCTTACTTTTCTTACTTTTAAGTATATTTTTTGTTACTGTTTCTTGGATTATGTTGCAAATGTTGGTCCAAAGTTTTTCAGGCATTCTATCTTCCATTTCTAGTCCCTTAAACCTATTCTTTATTTCCACTGAATATTTACTAGGGATATTATTTATTTCATATCTACTTGTCTGATGATTTTCCCTCTTTTCTACAGTTTAATTCTGAACTTTGCAATAAGAAGCTTGTGATCTGAGACACAGTCAGCTCCAGGTCTTGCTATTGCTGATTGTATAGAGTGCCTCCATCTTTGGCGGCAAAGTATACAGTCAATCTGATTTCTATGTTGCCCATCTGGTGATGTCCCTCTGTAGAAAACACCCTCTTCCAACAACCTCCCAGACAACTATTCAACCACAGAATTATCTTGAGAGAATTCTACTAATCTCTGACCTGCTTTATTTTGTACTCCAAGGCCAAACTTGTCAGTTATTCCAGGTGTTTTTTTGGTTCCCTAGTTTAGCATTTACATTTCCTATGATGATAGCAACATCTTTTCTTGGTTTTATATCTATGACGTGTTGAATTTCTTCGTAGAACTGGACTTCAGCCTCTTCAGCACCCATGGTTGGAGCATAGAGTTGGATCACTGTGATATTAAATGGCTTGCCTTGAATTCAAATTGAAATCATTCTGTCATTTATTGGGTTGTAACCAAGCACTGCTTTCGCCACCCTTTGATTGACAATGAGGACTACTCAATTTCTTCTGCAGGGTTTGTTACCACAGTAGAAGATCTGATGGTTGTCTGATGTGAAATGCCCCATCCCTGTCCATTTTAAGATTCCTGTCCATTTAAGATACTAATTTCCAGGATATCAATGCTTAAACTTGTCATCTCATTCTTTACTACATCTAGTTTGCCTTGGTTCATAGTTCTAATATTCTATGTTCCAATGCTAAATTGTTTTTTTACAGCAGCAGACTTTCCTTTCCCCTCCAGACACATCCACAGCTGGGTGTCCTTTCAGCTTTGATCCAACCACTTCATTAGATCTGGTGCTACTTGCACTTGCTCTTTGCTCTTCCTTAGTAATGTGATAGGCACCTTCTGACCTGAGGGGCACATCTTCCTGTGCCATATCGTTATGTCTCTGATTGTGCTTGTCCATAAAGTTCTTTTAGCAAAGGTACTGGAGTGGGTTGCACTTTCCTTCTCCAGTGGACCACGATTTCTCTGACCTCTCTGCCACGACCTGTCCATCTTGTCTGAGCCTACATGGCATAGCTCACAGCTTCATCGAAGTACTCAAGCCCTTTCACCACGACAAGGTAGCAATCAAGAAGCGGTGTATTAATTTAGAAGAAGATATACAGAACATAATAATTTCTTAACCTTGCAGGCTGAGATGTTGTATGCTAGATATTGGATCTTGAACCCTTACTCTGGACCCATGACCATTATGGAATCCATGTGTATTTCATTATGTATGTCGAAAATAAATCATACATAATAACAACAATTCTATAACTCATGTGTGGTAGATATAAGAGATGGATGAAAATTAAAGAATTATGGAGACAATGGCAATTGCAGTATTAGACTAATAGGATGAGAGGGCAAGATGTAATGTAGATCAGTTAAAAAAGGAGGAATAGATAATATAATAACAACTTAGAAGTACATGTGTATTTTACTTCATTATTATTATATTTTCGTTTATATAAATTTATTGTGTTTCTTTTCTTTTATTTTCTTGCACTTAACTCCATAGTTTGGTATAGTTTTATTATTAACCATCATTATAATGACCCACATTTCATATTATGCAACAATTGTATTGCATTTAGTAGATATATATGTGGACCATCATCTACATTTATGTATGATTAGAATATAACAATCTGTTGTACTCCATTTTGAACATTGATCATTAGACAGTCCTCCATATCACATATTATGTACCGTATATACTAGAGTATAAGCCGACCCGAGTATAAGCCGAGGCACTTATTTTACCACAAAATACTGGGTAAAATGAGTGACTCTAGTATAAGCCGAGGTTGGGAAATGTGCTGCCCCCTGTGTCCCCCCTCTCTCTCCCGTTTCTCTTCTCCCCTCTCCCTTCCCTGTGTCTCTTCCCCCCTCCCTTATCACCCTCCTCAACCCCCCTCCTCATTCTCAACCTCCCTCCTCATTCTCAACCTCCCTCCTCATTCTCAACCTCCCTCCTCATTCTCAACCTCCCTCCTCATTCTCAACCTCCCTCCTCATTCTCAACCTCCCTCCTCATTCTCAACCTCCCTCCTCATTCTCAACCTCCCTCCTCATTCTCAACCTCCCTCCTCATCCTCAACCTCCCTCCTCATCCTCAACCCCCTCATCCTCAACCCCCCTCCTCAATCTCAACCCCCCTCCATAACCTCAACCTCCCTCCTCATCCTCAACCCCCTCCTCAACCTCCCTCCCCATCCTCAACCCCCTCCTCATCCTCCCTCTTCAACCCCCCTCAACCTCACTCATCAACCCTCCATCCTCATCCTCAACCCCCCATCCTAAAACCCCTCCTCACCCCCCTCAACCTCAAACCCCCTCCTCATCATCAACCCCCCTCCTCAATCCCCCCCATCCTCATCCTCAACCCCCCATCCTCATCCTCAACCTCAACCCCCCTCCTCCTCATCAACCCCCCTCCTCAACCTCAATCTCCCTCCTCCTCATCAACCCCTTCCTCAACCCCCCTCCTCCTCATCAACCCCCCCCAACCTCAACCCCCCCTCCTCAACCTCCCTCCCCCTTTATCAACCCCCCTCCTCAACCTCCCTCCTCCTAATCAACCCCCTCCTCAACCCCCCATCCTCATCCTCATCCCCCTCCTCACCCCCCCTCAACATCAACCCCCCCTCCTCCTCATCAACCCCCCTCCTCCTCATCAACCGGAGAAGAAGCAGGTAAGTGAGGCGGAGGTATTTAGAGGGGAGAAAGTGAGGAGGGGGGTTGATGAGGAGGAGGAGGGGGGAGGGAAAGAGACACAGGGGGTTAGAGAGACACGGGGAGGGTTAGAGAGACACGGGGAGGGTTAGAGAGACACGGGGAGGGTTAGAGAGACACGGGGAGGGTTAGAGAGACACGGGGAGGGTTAGAGAGACACGGGGAGGGTTAGAGAGACTCGGGGAGGGTTAGAGAGACACGGGGTGGGTTAGAGAGACACGGGGAGGGTTAGAGAGACACGGGGAGGGTTAGAGAGACACGGGGAGGGTTAGAGAGACACGGGGAGGGTTAGAGAGACACGAGGAGGGTTAGAGAGACACGGGGAGGGTTAGAGAGACACGGGGAGGGTTAGAGAGACACGGGGAGGGTTAGAGAGACACGGGGAGGGTTAGAGAGACACGGGGAGGGTTAGAGAGACACGGGGGGTTAGAGAGACACAGGGGGGTAGAGAGACACTAGGGGGAGTGACTCGAGTATAAGCAGAGGGGTCCCTTTTTAGCCTTAAAAAAAGGGCTGAAAAACTCGGCTTATACTCGAGTATATACAGTATTTCACATTTTTATTTATGTCCTGTTGCTTCCTTCCTATTGTGTTTATACCTTTGGTATCCTGACTATTGTCATTTTTATTTTGATTGAAGGCCCATCCAGGTGAGTCAATGGATGGCTTATTTATTTTTATTTACAGCCAAACTAATCTTGCATGGCTTAAGACCTTAACAACCTGAGTTGGACAAAACTGTGTAAAAGTAACCATGTTTTTATTATGAAACAGGATCTCCAATAGAAAGTTATGCGATTTGACGATAAACAAATATCGGTTACATGAAAATTGATAATTCAGCACCCATGTGTTACATAAAGTAGACTTAATAACTTAACTTTCTTAATTTAATGTATATATTTTGTGCAGTCGTAAAAAAACTTGATAATTTCACGTCTAAACTTATTTTCATTTCAGTGTTTTACTTGCTCCATTTCATAGCTGCCCTTATTCCATATCATATAGTTGCCATTTACCTAGCTATCCTGACCCCAAGTTCTAGATGCTGTTATTCCATTTCATGACTATTTATCTGAACTGATGGCTCTAGTGGATGGATTCCTTCTTTGGCACCTTACTATGGGCCCTATTCTACTGGCCAATTCATAAATGTATACACACTAAAAATCGCTCTTAATATTGCCACATATTCTATTAGTTTCTCGCAATAGGATTAAGAGTTACCCGCCCATAATCATTAGAGGCCAGCCAAAGCCGCAAATTCGGCCTTAGAACTCCACTGGTTTTTGCACAGATCAAATATTGCGAGCTCTAAATAATTAAACTTGCACAAAATCGTTATTCCTATAGCCGTAACTCGCAAATAGTCTAACCCACAACTGAAAAAAGTATCTCTTTTCTGTCAAAAATATTATTATATTAAATATTATTATATTATAATAAATTATTATATTATATTAAATATTCAATTATAGTACTAAATAGGACTCATGCTGTCTTAGTAGAGCTGTAACAGCTATTAAACATGCAATACTGTACTTTAAAAGCATGGGAAGGCATAGAAAGAATCTCAAACCAACAAATATTCAATTAAAAATATAATTTTTATATGTTATTTCTGAGTACTATCGATCATGGGGTTAATACATATCATGAAACCCACATGGACTAAAATAAATGATCTAATGCCTTTTTATAGAGTGCTTGATTGCGAGTCCGATCAGCAAATATTACTTATTGGCACTAATTAATTCTTAGCGTCCGATTACAGATTACGTGTAACTTCCATGTTTTACTGACATCATAATGACGGTCTCATTTACTATTGGCTGTGTCTAAGAAGTAAATTACTGGCTTGATTAAATGATGTCAGATTGTATGACCACGCCCCTGAAGAAGGCAGGGATCACAAGTTTAGGCTTAAGGAGGTAAATTGCAAGCTGGAGTCAAAAGAATACATCTAAACATTTAGAGAAAACAATTGAGTTAGAGGCATTTGCAAGCTTCTAATTGAACATGGCTCTATAGTATACATTTTTTTGATTCAATAATATAGAATGTTTCTGCACTGTCACAAATCAAAGTTTAGTAACCAACAGGTGAATTATTTCTGTACATTAAATGTCTATGATTTTGTTTCTACTTGGATAGCACTCAGAATAGTCAAATAATGAAATGTAACTACAGATACTTTAGGCCAATAAGAACACATCATTTTGTATACAACACTGCAGCAAATGCACGGCTACACACAGAACAGAAGATGTAACTATGACAACAGGAAAATCTGAACTCTCTCCTCTTAGAACTGTTTAAAAAAATAAAAAATCCATTAGACTGGTAAATCTTTTAACATGAAAATCAACAAACAATTAGTCATCAGCTGTTTAAAACAATTACTATACAAATTATTTAACAAAACTACATTGCCTAAACATTTGAAGATGACATAAGCAATTGGATATTTTAATTTTATCCAAGAATATTATTTTCTTAACCTATATTGAAGGGACACTGTGATGGTAAAAATGTTATAGAATCTTAAATGTATACGTTGCATTTAACATAATGAAAGCAATTATATAAAGTTATGAATTACTCTAGTACGCCCTCATTTGGAATATGGAGTACAATTTTGGGCACCACCTCACAAAAAAGACATTTTAGAGCTGGAAAAAGTACAGAGAAGGGCTACAAAACTAATAAGGGGAATGGAGGGGCTAAGTTATGAAGAAAGACTAGCAAAATTAAACTTATTTTCGCTAGAAAAAAGGCGTCTAAGAGGAGATATGATTACGTTATTTAAATACATCCAGGGTCAATATAAGGCTTTGTCAAGTGAACTTTTTGTAGCAAGAGATTTTCAACTGACAAGAGGACATCCGTTGAGGTTAGAGGAAAAAAGATTTCACCTTAAACAAAGAAAAGGGTTCTTCACAGTTAGGGTGGTTAAACTGTGGAATTCTCTACCAAAGGAGGTGGTGACAGCGAATTCGATAGACAACTTCAAAAAGGGGTTAGATATATTTCTGAATAAAGAGGGCATTCAAGGCTATCCTAGATAACAAGCAAGGAATATTGATCCAGGGAGAAATTTGATCGCCAGTTTCTGGGGTCAGGAAGGAATTTTGCTTTTTTTTTCCCCTTATGAGACAATTGGCAAAGTTTCAATGGGTTTTTTTTTATGTTTGCCTTCCTCTGGATCAATTAACAATAATTAACAATTAACAATAATAATAAATAGTCCAAATTAAAAAGATCAATAGAGATCTAAAAAGGTTGAACTTGATGGACTAACTCTTTATTCATTCTCCAATACTATACTATTAATAATTATTTAATCAATAATTTAATTAATAACTAATCCGCATATTGCAGATCAGAGGAGATCTTAACAGGTTGAACTTGATGGACTGAAAGTCTTTTTTCAACCTTAATTACTATGTAACTATGTAACTATGTAACTATGAATTATTAATATGTTTATCAATTGCCTCTTCCTGCATTTTGGGTGTTGCCAAATAGATCCCTCAGAATCCCCATCCCTCAGAATGTGTTACTATGGGAGATGGCCAGTCTGTAAGTTGTTACTTGCCATTTTGCAGCTTCTTGTGCAAACAAATCCTAAAAACTACCCCTTAAATAAACTAGATAAATGAAACTAGCTGTTCATCTAAGGTTCAAATGTTTTTTTGTTTTTGCTATCACTTTGCAGCTTTTAGTGCACGAGACAGCATGACATGGCTATTTAAACAAATCGGAAGCCACTCCCTGTACAGTATAATCTGTAATATGAAGTTTTACAGATGGCCGCCACCCCACCACACAGAGCGACATTGTTGAATAAAACAACCTTGTATTTCCACAATCGTCTTACTTTGGACGGCCTACTTCTTTTTCATTGTATAAAATGTGACGACACTCCTGTTGTAGCAGAGATTAATAAATGTCTGTGTGTGGATTTCAACTTGTCTTCACTGAAAGGTAAATGTTATCAGCTTTTATACATAGACCGTCTATTATTAGGAATGTTTTAGAAGACTGTAGACAGTGTTGTGTTTCTGCCTAGGCGCATGAGGCATAG
The DNA here is from genome assembly GCA_027410445.1 of Discoglossus pictus. NCBI lineage: Eukaryota > Metazoa > Chordata > Amphibia > Anura > Alytidae > Discoglossus > Discoglossus pictus. The sequence continues at coordinate 464,785,611 of CM050163.1, read as the reverse complement.
CGCAGCACTTTTTAAGAGGTAACAGTCTGCATGAAGATGCCGGTGGTAAGATCATGAAATAGTATGTGTATATGTATAGTGGCAATCCTGTCTCTAAGTTACCTGATACTTTCTTACGTATTCCTAGTGTACATATACAATCACACGTGTGCTGTGGGATACTGCAAGAGCACAGGAGGAGTAGTAAGGTAGGCTCTGGAGACAAATCTGAATGACCTAGAAGAGTAGCATAAAACCTAAATAATCCTGTGTTCAAACAGCTTTCCTTGAATATGTCTTTAGTAACTGAAACATATGTAACAATGCTATTGCCATTCATCCACAGAGTTTTGGTGAAGATATTTTAATTATGTTATCCCAATCATATTTATTAACAATAGGATTTTTTTTTAAATTTCTCTTTATTATCATGGAAAACCGTTATGCATTGTCATACAATCATGTTAACCCCATGGGTATAATTTAGTGTAGGGTTAAACTTAGCTGTGGACCGCCATGGGGCTAATGGACATCACGTTTTTAACAAAGCTTGTGTCTTCGTTCCAAATAAGACTTGCAACTGGAGCATGTTATACAATTTCTCAGTTTCACCAATGTACCCACTTTTTAAGGCAATGATTCAAGTCATTCTGTAATATACAGTATATATCAGCTTTTCCAACAAGGCTGTTTCTTCAATTTTATGAAGTGTTTGGTGCCACAACATACCCAGTGATTTATATTTTGAAGCAATATAAAGTTTGGTACAGATCTGACATCAATAATCTGGTATCCTTCGTTCCAGGAGCATACCGGCTTAAACGTTTTTGGCCAGCCACCCGATCCCTTCACTGCCTCCCTCAAGCTTGTGTGCTCCTGTAGCAACACCAGGGCAAGAGGAGAAGCATGAGGCCACACTGGACTGCGATCTGACCACTGACTGACATCATAATTGGTGATCTGCTGTCAGTTCAGAGTGAGGAGGAGACTGCCAGATTACAGCAGGTGCCAGATTGTCCTATGCCCACAATGACAACTAGGGTAGATTGAAGCTTTTTTTCACAGCAGATTTTAGGTCTTTTTTTTTTTGTATGTTATGAGTTTTGTAAAGAAGATAAACTATTAAACTTCCTAACAATATTTAATGTAATATTTAATGTAGTTAACACTAAATAGTTGTAAAAAGCAGCACTGGATCATGTTATGTTTTATTTTTTAAATTGCATTGTTTTATTCTTTTCTATTTATGGTCGAACAAGTTGAAGCCATGTGGGTAGAAATAAATAGTGGAGAAACAAATCCTAACAACTTTGGCAGGAACATGATATAAACTCCCAAATATAAGTGCAATTAGTGCTACTGATTGAAAATGCAGCTAAGCATGGTCAAGTTCTAATAATAGGGGAGTTTAACTACCCTGAAATAAACTGGATGAATGAGACCAGCGGTTCAGCTAAGGGGAGCAGGTTTTTGAGTAGGGCTATACCAATGGTTAGGACACAACTTGGAGATGCACTACCGTCACCAAATAATTGGTTAGCATAGGAATAAATCAAAAAGAGGATGGAAAAAATAAATGTTAATAAAGCACCAGTTCCTGAAGGAATACATCTAAAAGTATTGAGGAAACTGGACCATTATATATAATTTTTCAAGATTCCCTCTTCACATGCTTGGTACCATATGAATGCAGAAAATACTGATGGTAAAAAATAGTGATGTGATACCTATATTTATGAAGGGAGCAAGAGCAAATTCATGGAACTACATACAGGGAGTGCATAATTATTAGGCAAATGAGTATTTTGACCACATCATCCTCTTTATGCATGTTGTCTTACTCCAAGCTGTATAGGCTCGAAAGCCTACTACCAATTAAGCATATTAGGTGATGTGCATCTCTGTAATGAGAAGGGGTGTGGTCTAATGACATCAACACCCTATATCAGGTGTGCATAATTATTAGGCAACTTCCTTTCCTTTGGCAAAATGGGTCAAAAGAAGGACTTGACAGGCTCAGAAAAGTCAAAAATAGTGAGATATCTTGCAGAGGGATGCAGCACTCTTAAAATTGCAAAGCTTCTGAAGCGTGATCATCGAACAATCAAGCGTTTCATTCAAAATAGTCAACAGGGTCGCAAGAAGCGTGTGGAAAAACCAAGGCGCAAAATAACTGCCCATGAACTGAGAAAAGTCAAGCGTGCAGCTGCCACGATGCCATTTTCCACCAGTTTGGCCATATTTCAGAGCTGCAACATCACTGGAGTGCCCAAAAGCACAAGGTGTGCAATACTCAGAGACATGGCCAAGGTAAGAAAGGCTGAAAGACGACCACCACTGAACAAGACACACAAGCTGAAACATCAAGACTGGGCCAAGAAATATCTCAAGACTGATTTTTCTAAGGTTTTATGGACTGATGAAATGAGAGTGAGTCTTGATGGGCCAGATGGATGGGCCCGTGGCTGGATTGGTAAAGGGCAGAGAGCTCCAGTCCGACTCAGACACCAGCAAGGTGGAGGTGGAGTACTGGTTTGGGCTGGTATCATCAAAGATGAGCTTGTGGGGCCTTTTCGTTTTGAGGATGGAGTCAAGCTCAACTCCCAGTCCTACTGCCACTTCCTGGAAGACACCTTCTTCAAGCAGTGGTACAGGAAGAAGTCTGCATCCTTCAAGAAAAACATGATTTTCATGCAGGAAAATGCTCCATCACACGCGTCTAAGTACTCCACAGCGTGGCTGGCAAGAAAGGGTATAAAAGAAGAAAATCTAATGACATGGCCTCCTTGTTCACCTGATCTGAACCGCATTGAGAACCTGTGGTCCATCATCAAATGTGAGATTTACAAGGAGGGAAAACAGTACACCTCTCTGAACAGTGTCTGGGAGGCTGTGGTTGCTGCTGCACGCAATGTTGATGGTGAACAGATCAAAACACTGACAGAATCCATGGATGGCAGGCTTTTGAGTATCCTTGCAAAGAAAGGTGGCTATATTGGTCACTGATTTGTTTTTGTTTTGTTTTTGAATGTCAGAAATTTATATTTGTGAATGTTGAGATGTTATATTGGTTTCACTGGTAAAAATAAATAATTGAAATGGGTATATATTTGTGTTTTGTTAAGTTGCCTAATAATTATGCACAGTAATAGTCACCTGCACACACAGATATCCCCCTAAAATAGCTAAAACTAAAAACAAACTAAAAACTACTTCCAAAAATATTCAGCTTTGATATTAATGAGTTTTTTGGGTTCATTGAGAACATGGTTGTAGTTCAATAATAAAAATTCTACACTCCCTGTACATGTAAGCCTCACCTCTGTAGTGGGGAAGCTTTAAGAAGCTGTTAGTATACAGGAATATGTCCATGTGATTAAGATAATTAGTAATATTTGAATACATACCGTATATACTCGAGAATAAGCCGACCCGAGTATAAGCCGAGGCACCTATTTTACCACAAAATACTGGGAAAACGTATTAACTCGAGTAAAAGTCGAGAGTAGGAAATGTGCTGCCCCCTGTGTGCCCTCTGTGCCCCTTTCTTGTGTCCCCCCTCTCTCTCCCCTGTGTTTCTTCCCCCCTCTCCCTCCCCTGTGTCTCTTCCCCCTCTGCCTTCCCTGTGTCTCTTCCCCCTCTGCCTTCCCTGTGTCTCTTCACCCCTCTCCCTTCCCTGTGTCTCTTTCCCTCCCCCTCCCTTATCTCCTTCCTCAAACCCCCTCCTCATCCTCAACCTCCTTCCTCAACCCCCCTCCTCATCCTCAACCTCCTTCCTCAACCCCCCTCCTCATCCTTAACCCCCCTCCTCAACCCTCCTCCTCAACCCCCATCCTCATCCTCAAAACCCCTCCCCAACCCCCCTCCTCAACCTTCCGCCTTAACCCCCCTCCTCAACCTCTCTCCTCAACCCCCCCATCCTCATCTTCAACTCCCATCCTCAACCCCCCATTCTCAACACCTCCCCTCAACCTCCCTCCTAAACCCCCTCCTCATCCTCAACCTCCCCATTCTCAAAACCCCATTCTCATCCTAAACCCCCCTCCTCACTTTACCTCTCTAATTACCTCCCCCTCTCCCTTTCCCCTCACCTTCCATCTGCTGCAGCAGCTGCTCCTCCGCTCCTCCGTGCTCCTTCTGGCTGCGTCTTGACCCGGCCAATGACGTGACTCGCATGTGACGGCAAGTCATTAGCATATGACAAAGGCCTGCAATGTGGCTATTTTATTCTTGTCATTTTTGATGGGCCAGTAGCTAGTTAGGTCATACCTTCAGATTAGAAGAAAAAGAGTCCACTTTAAGTAAATAAGGGTTCTTCACAGTAAGTCTGTGGCTGTGGAACTCTCTACCAAAGGAGGTTGTGACATAAAATTCAATAGATAACTTTAAGAAGGGGTTGGATATATTTTTGAATATAAAGGGCATGCAGTGTACAAGATAACTAGAGATGGGGGTATTGATCCAGGGAGTGTTTGGATTGCCAGAATCTTGGGTTCAACTTGCAATGTTTCAGTCGGGTGTGTTTTTTGTTTGCCTTCCTCTGGATCTATTAACAATGAACCCACATATTACAGGGATCAGAAGAGCTCTAAAACTTGATGGACTAAACATCTTGATGGACTAAACATCTTTTTTTTTAAACATTGTTTCTATGTTACTATGTTTTATTTTTAACATTTTAAACTGGGTTTTCCCACCTGTTAGTGTTAGTCTGTTAGGAACTCCTTGAAGTGTACACCAGCATGTCATCCACAGACATGTCTGGCTTGTTGAGCAAAACAACCCCCCCCCCCCCAACCCCCCTGAGAGCGGAGGAAGTGTTGGTGGTCGCCCTATCAGATTTGAGCCTGACACTACCGCGTGGGAGGAGAGTCAGGGCCAGCTCACCGAAGCAGAGCACTCCTAGCAACAATATAATGAATTATAAATTCTAGGGGATACAAGCTTGAGTGGGGAGTCTTGGGGGCAGTAATAAGCCCTGGACCTAACGGGCCCTTGTTGGGCTGGCTCACACCCGGTGCCCTTTTGGGGAACTGATAGGGAGAGGTTTTAAGCCATATAGGTGCTGGGGGGGCATACATTTGTTTTACTAGTATTGGTTATCTGGTTTTGGGGGGGAAGGATTGGTCTAACCCAGTGTAGCATAGGGGGTCCGCCCTTTTTGCTTTCACCTTGGCTGGGGCCTGCTAGGTTTTGGTATGGGCTTGGGGGTTTTTTCTCAGCAGTTATCTGTGTTCTCTAGGGGGGAGGGGGGAGCTGGTTCGTGAAGAGATGCATCAAGGAGAGATCTGGTAGGAGGAGTTGGTTAGGTAACGTGTTGCATGTCCATATGTCCTGCAAGTCTTACTGCCAGTCAACGAGCATCATAAAGGCACTGTGAGACTTGCGAAGAAAAAAGGAGTGAGCGGCGTGTCAGAGCTCAGGAAGTACGGACCCCTCCTCGCAGAGATGGACGTGAGCATGCAGCAAGAAGGCGATTGAGTCCACAGCAGCATAGGGTGAAAGAACACCGGGTGGACTGTTCTTTTCAAAGTAGAAGGTATAGTCCTTTGTATGATGATGGGAGTGAAGACCATGATCTGAACAGATCTAGGAGGGAATGTGACACACATGACAAGATGACAAGATGAGCTCGCTGCCAACCTACACTAGTGGTGGGAACAGGCATAGTTCTAGGAGGCATAGTCCTTTGCAGAATGAAGGCGCGAGAGTCATACGCTTGCTAGATACAGGCAGGAGGGAGTCACACATGAGAGGAACACACTGCCTACCTACTCTAGGAGTGCGAACCGGCATAGTCCTAGGAGGCGTCAATATCCTGAGTTTTTGGGGCATTCAGAGCGACACATCCACCATGGTATGCAGATTTCTGATATATAAAATAAATGATTTGTTTGATACGGTCAGGTGACGGGAATTGTAGTCGTTGCTTGGGGAACTACATTTTGCGTGTCGTATCATGCCAATGGAGAGGATATTTTCAAGACGTTTGTCGCTGGCTACAACCGGCGTACTAAGCGCTCACCATCACATCAGATTGTCGGCAGCACATAAGGAAGATCTCAGAGTCTGGTTGATGTTCCTTTCCCATTTTAACAGGCAGTCGGTCATCATGCGGGATACGGTGCCGAAATCCGAAGTAGACTTGTTCACTGACACGGCCGGTTCTTGTGGTTTTGGTGCTTTTTTCCGGTGTCATTGGTGTGCAGAGGAGTGGCCGAGTGATTGGGATGATGGCCTCTTAAAATTAATTGGCTTTTTTTTTAGAGCTCTTCCCTATTGTGGTTTTGTTATATTTATGGTGCGATAGCCTGCAAGATCACCACCTGGTATTTCATTGCGATATTGGGAATGTAAAATTATAGCCTATGCTCTTTCTTGGTTTCAGTCGGAGAGATTCCGGGAAGCAGCACCGGCGGCAGATCGGCAGAAAACTCCATTGCCATTGGAGTTGTGGAATCTAGCATTCCAGGTATAACTGCGTTGGTGCAGAATTCATTAGCAAAGAGCACTTGGGAGTTTTATAACAAAGCTTGGGCAGAATGGGTTCGTTTTTGTAACAAGGAACAACAGCAGGCGTGGCAGGTTACCGCGGTACAGTTTTTGTTAACCTTTATAGTGAACAAACATGTACAGGGTATTTCTTTTACTGCCCTTAGAAAACTGTTATCTGCGTTAGCCTTTTATTTTAAGCTTCAAGGGGGTGAAGTATTACAAATAATTTTCTGATTGAGCAAGTAGAAAAGGGAGTGCGAAAAGGGGCAAAGAGGAGGGTTGAGGATAGGAGGAGGCCTGTTTCCTACTCATTACTTGAGAAAATAGTTAATTTATTGGGCACTATTTGTGTTACATAGTATAAAGTACTGCTGTTTAAAACAGCTTTTGTGTTAGCCTTTTTTGGAGCTTTTAAAATTTCAGAATTAGTGGCGCCATCAAGATCAGTTAAAGGGCGTCTCCTGTTGTCATGACAATTATGTTTCCATCCATCTCAGGGGATCCAAGACTGATCAGTTGGGCCCGGGGTAGGTTAGTTTTTATTTATGCAGTCGTGGGTAGTAGTTGTTGCCCCTTTTCATGTATATCACGTTATTTGGGTTGCTGTCCAGTGGGAGAAGGTTTGCTTTTATTTCATGGGGATGAGTCTAGCCCGTCTAGATTTCAATTTTCTGCAGTATTTAAGTTATGTATTTCAGCGCTAAATTTGGATCCTGGTCAGTTCGACACACATGTTTTTAGATTTGTGGCTGCCACGGAGACAGCTAGTTTGGGTTTAGATGTTGACACTGTAAAAAGGATTGGGAGGTGGGAGTCGAATAGTTTTCATTCCTACATTCGGCCACATTTGCTTGTTTAATTTCATTGTTTTTCAGATTCTCCCACTCCCCACTGGATCTTTGGACACTCCTTCCTTTATTGGGCTAGAGGAACCGCAGCGGTCAAAGCAGTGGGGACTCAGCTGGGGTTTTGTCCTTCCTTTCTAGACATTAAATGGTTGGGTATCAGGGGTATGCGGTGGCATCAATTGCTCCCCAACATAGTGTCACATGCCAGAGTTTTTGGGTCCCCTGGGGGGGGGGGTGTTGATTTATTTAGGGGGTAATGACCTAGGGATGGGGCAGTTAAAGGATTTAGTCAGGATGATTAAGTTTGATTTTCGGAGATTGTTTGTTTTATTTCCAGGCCTTGTCATTATCTGGTCTGGTATTGCCCCCTGTGAAATGCGGAGAGTGGCAATGGATTTGAATAGCCTTACCTTTGCTAGGATTAGGCTGAATAAGATAATTGGTTCCTTTGTTATGATTGTGATTAGACACCGGGATTTAGAAACTGCAGGTGCTCCATTGTATTATGTGAAGGATGTAATGCACCTTAAAGAGGTGGGGCTTAGGTTGTTTAACAATGCACTTCAAGAAGGTGTTGAATAGGCCTTGCCCTTGTTCGTTGGCGGGGCTAGCCATCTGAGGCTGGCTGGTGGCGGGGGTGAGTGCTCTCTCTAGGTGGGAGCAGATTTATGGGGTGGAGGATACACCTGGTTTGGTTCAAGGTCTCCCGGGTGGGGGGTCCCTGGAGATTTTAGTTGGTTGGGCTCCCATTATTAGGCGTGAGTATACATTGCTGTATTGGTTTATTTGTTTATTTATTATGCAAAAAAAGACTGTGGCCTGTTTATCCCACATTGGTGTCTGTCTTTTATTTGGAGGGTTTCATGGATAATTGGGTATTATGTAATGTGTCACTTATGCTTAGGTCAATACAGCCCCTGGAGATAGAATGTAGTGAGGGGCATTTTGAGCGGGCAAGTGCTAGTGGAGTATATAGAGTTAAGGTGGGAGGAGTTTATGTGGAAGGAAACTGGGTTTTCCCGCAAGGTATGGTTAGTCTGTTAGGAACTCCTTGAAGTGTTCCTCCCTCCCTCCCTATTTACATATTTTATGTTTGTCACAGCCTGGGCGGGGTGTGAGTGCTCTTGCTAGGTGGGAGCAGATTTATGGTGTGGAGGATACACCTGGTTTGGTTCAAGGTCTCCCGGGCGGGGGGTCCCTGGAGATCTTAGATGGTTGGGCTCCCATTGTTAGGCGTGAGCATTCAACGCTGTATTCGTTTATTTGTTTATTTTTTATGCAAATAAAGACTGTGGTCTGTTTATCCCACATTGGTGTCTGTCTTTTATTTAAGGGTTTCATTGGTAATTGGGTATTATGTAATGTGTCACTTATACTTAGGTCAATTTTTTTCTCTAATTCTGTCATACTTCTGGACAGAATGGTTGTTTTTATGAAAGGACTTGAAAAAGACAGGGTATTATAATATACTAGCGACTTGCCCGTCAAAAAAATGACGCCAATAGAATTGTCAGGGAATGCTGTTTGGCACACAAAGTAATTGTTTTGGTTGTGTGAGTACTTTCGGCGCTCATTGCAAGCTTTGTGCTGAGCAACTTCAGTGCTCATTGCGAGCCTCTGGGTTGGTGTATTTTTTGTTTTCAGAGCCCCTGTGGCGCTGATTGCAAGGTCCATGCTTATCGCCTTTTGGCACTCATTGCGAAGGCTCTGCCCTCGTGTAGTTTTGCTCCGCTGAGCACCTTGGTGCTCCTTGTGTGGCGTGTGGTGAACGGCTTTGGCGTTTATTGCGGTACTGTCGTGTGGTGTTTTATAATTTTTGATGTATATGTATTTTTATTATTATAATTAATTAATTACTGAACTGATAAATTAATATACTTTACCTATTTGTAATGAGTATGCAGCAACCAATATGCTGAAGAGCTAACAATCTGTTTTGATGACCATTTTTTCTCTCGCTTAGGGGATTTTCAAGTGCCTAAACTCTTGAAATTGGACTTAAATTTACGTGTAACATCACTTCCAGACGTCCTGGGTGTCCCCCCTTGCTGTGTGATGTTTTTATTTATTTTTTGTTTGTATTTTCTGTTCATATTTTTTTGCGCCTCATTTTTTTTTCTCTCAAAGTCGCGGTTTCCTTTTGTAAGTGTTACTGGCCATATTTTTTTTAAGCAATTTTTTCAAAGTGCTACGGGTGTCGCACCAGAGCAGTGAGTGCCTAAGTTCTACGGGGTCGTAGGGATGAGCGCCTCCACCAGCGCAGTGAGAGCCTTCGGCGATCCCTGCCTAAGTTGTACAGAGTCGTAGGGATGAGCACCTATGGTGCTCATCTCCACCAGCGCAGCGAGCGCCTTTGGCGCTCCCTGCCTAAGTTGTACAGGGTCGTAGTGCTCCTTGCTCTTTGCCTGGCCACAACCGCGGCCCTCGCTTCGTAAGGTCCGTGGTTGCGGCCACAACTGCGGCCCTCGCAAGTTTCCCTTTTGCGTTAGCAATGGATTTTGGATGAGAACTATATATGTGATTAATATTATTATCAGTAAAATGTAGTTCTTTCCTTATTGTAAGACTTCCCATGCAAAGTGCTTATCCTAATATGGTAATTGAAATGTCATATGCAAAATAAACCCATAAAAAATCTGTTTAAACTAATTTATTACCTTGAAAGATTTCAAACATTAGACCTTATACTTTATATGTCATGTTTTCTAATCAGGTGCGAGAAAAGCAGCGATATTCTACAGATAGATAAATACAAGGGTGTCAATTTAAATATACCAGGATGCCAATATTTATATAAACAATAATATATCCATTAATTATATTTAAAATATTAATGTATATTATCACTCTACTAATTGTAAGCCATTATCAGTACAACATTTTATAATATTAAATACTTAATACTTAAATATTTGATACTAAAATGCCCATTGCCAACAAGATGCAGAGAAAAAAAATAAGGGGAATGAAGGAGTTAATTTATGAAGAAATGATATTAAAGGTAACAAAGTAGTTGAGGTTCAAAAAAAACTTTTTGTCCATCAAATTCAATCTTTATAGATCTCTCGTTGAAAACACCTTGGAACAAAAAGTTCCTTTAACAAAACCTTATATTGACCCTGGATTTATTTATGTAACATAAACATATACTCCTTAGACACCTTCTTTTATAAAGAAAATACATTTAATGCGGTTAGCCTTTCTTCAGGTAGCTTAGTTCCTCCATTCCCCATGTCCATGACTACTCCTAAATCCTTTTCTGTCTCTGATACTCCTAGATTTGTTCTATTTGGAATATAAATTGCATGCTTATTTTTCCTTCCTGAACGCATAACTTTACAGTTATTTGTATTAAATCTGCAATTCATCTGCCATTTAACTGCCCATTCCTCTAATTTATGGAAGTCCTTTTGCAGTGAAAATACATAATTTACATCTGATTTAACTACCTTTCACAACTTAGTGTCTTCAGCAAATATTGAGACATTAATTTACAGTCCTACTTCTAAATCCTAAATGATTAAAAAGGAGATGACCTAATACTAAACCCTGAGAAACCCCACTTTACATTAAAGGTATATGTAAGTTTCATGGGTTATGAATGCATCTGATAGAAGAGAATCAGTAGTTTAGGCAGACATGTTACATTGTATCAGTATTGGGAATTCAGTCTCTGCAGCAGAGCATCATGGGATTTGTAGTATTTTGTTCTCACCAGACACGTCTCTCTCCTCCTTTGAAGGATGCAACTCAGGCAGACCTGCTCTGGACATCTGCACTGTGCTGCTTGTTGGAAGGATAGTATAGGGTTAACAACATACTTGAATGTAGTTGAATGTAGTTTTTCTATTGATTAGTATGGGGTGCCTATATAGGCAGCTCTCTAGGTGTGTAACCATTTTTTTTTAAATAAAATACATTTCTATGTATATATAATTACTCAATGTAATGTATGCTTCTGATATAAGCAGCATTTGCTAGTTTAGGGAAAAAAAACTTTGTTTTTTGTCCATGTGCATATATTTACTTAAATTATTATATTGTACTTTGTATAGTAGTCACCCCATGTGGCACTGTTTCAAAAGCCTAAATAGACTGTATCAATTGAGTTGATGTGATTGAGTACATACCTACTTACTAATTAGATTTGATTGATATGACCTATCTATCATAAATCTGAGTTGACTCCTACTTATTATATTGTTTCTCTAGAAAAAAAGGCACAGGGCTATCATTACATTATATAAAGACATCTAGGGTCAGGTTTTGTAATGTAAAAAGGTTTTGTAATGTGACCTTTTCTTGCTAAGAATTATAACAAGGGGATCAAAATAGGAAAATTCATTTGACCTCCATAAAAGTACTCTATTTCAATAAACTACCTAATAAAACATAGCTTTTAATAGTGTTATAAAATTAAAACAACCATTGTCCATGAAAGGGTAGAAATACTAAAATAATATACATGGTACCAGCAATGTAATTATAAGGGCAGTGCATAAATATTTTTATAAGAAGGACAAACCGTATCTCCTAATAATGCACTTGCCCCACAGAAAAGTACCTAAATGGGCTACCACCAACTTCTCATTCCCATAGATACAATCATACAATGGGAACAAACATAGATAAGGAGACACCAGCACAGCATAAACAGTGTATAAGGAATGTGAAGCTGACCTATGAGCCTGCTATCCCTCTGGGTGAGCCCTAATGGGGCACTGATAAATCTAGCACCTAACTGTCTGACTCCCTACAACACGCTAGATACCGTGGTCAATTGCAGTTTTAACTAGCACCATATCAATAGTGAAGTGCTTGAAATGGAAGTGCGTTGAAAGACAAAACAAAACAATAGTTGATAAAAAGTTATAGTAGAATAAAAACTTGGTACTTTAGAAGACCTGGACCAGTGTAAAGCCCTGACGCACGTTTCTCCGAACTGGAGGATTCCTCAGGGGAAATGAGCTTCTTGCTAAGACGCTTATAAATTACAAGAGACAGTTTTTTAGAAATTGTTAGAATAGCGTGTTTATCACACTGAATAATCTTAGGTTAGAAACATGAAGTTATAATTTCTTTATCTTGTGGATTACCGAGTCCACTGCTCAGCCTTTTCTAGGGACGCAGCTCGTTCCGTCTTTGCACTCTTCAGTTGGCTACAAATATAGAATAAAATCTTATTTCTCTTGCAACAAATGCCAAGGTACTGTATCTCAGACAATTTCTTCAACAATATGGTGCCAGAAATAGGGTATTAATTGCTTCCCTGGATTAACAGATGTTTGGACAACCTTCCCTTCAAATGCCTGTGTGCACATACGCGAAAGTTAAGAGTCTTTCTTAAAACCTCTATCTTAGGTGTTTGAGGAAAGAGTTGCCTGAATTCTGCTTATGCAGTAAGAATGCTGACACTATTCCAAAGATCTAATTGCAGTGGGTAGAGCTCTGGATGAGGTAAGAGGCAAGGTAGCTTTCCAACAGCAGGAAACTTTCATAATTGTGGACAATATTGTTAACTCACCCCCACCTTTTCAATGCTAGGATCGACTTAATATTAATGTGTATATCCCTATAGAGCAGATGGTCCCCTACTGTGAAATGGAAGATTTGTGAAAAATTGATCGATGTTATTGATATAGGACCACTTCCTATACGGCAAAAGTCCTTTGGGAGTGTCAGATGGTAATTAGAGATGATGATATAAACAGGAATAGCTGCATATACTCCATGCAAGGCAATATAAAGATAGTTTGAGTGACAATCTCTATAGAAAGCAGCTTGTTTATCTTCTCTTGCATTACCTCTTTGTGAATGGTCTCGCTTTGCGGCCCTCGCGCAGCTCACGCTCATTGCAGGGTTCATGCTCAATGCAGGGCTTGCGATGAGCGCCGCAAAGCACTCATCTCAAGGCCCACAGGAGTTAGGCTGCAATGAACGCCGAAGATGCTCATTGCGAGCCCCGTATGACTTAGGACTGAAGCACGTAAAACGACCGAACCACGCAACTGCAATCACACACCCCGTAGAACTTAGGCATGTAAAACGCCAAAAACACGCATAGAACACCAAAAAAAACACAGTATGCCTCATATTTGCCTTTTTTTCACGATCAAAAATCGCCTAAGTAAAAAACAATGGCGGCCGAAGGAAGTAACATTTAAAGCAAGCCAGTAACATTTAACCCAAGGCAGTAACATTTAACGCAAGGCAGTAACACTTACACCAAGGCAGTAACACTTACACAAAGACACTAACACTTACACCAAGCCAGTAACACTTAACCCAAAGCAGTAACACTTAACCCAAGGCAGTAACAACTTAACCCAAGGCAGTAACACTAATCGCGAGGCCCCTAAACTTCATGAGCGGGGGAAGGCTCGCTTGACCCCCGAAGGTGCTCAAGCGCTAGGCCTATAAATTACACAGGGGGTCATTACGAGCCAGGTGATCATCGAAGGTGCTCATCGCGGGGCTCGCGATGAGCGTGAAAGGTTCTCAGAGGGGCAAAATCCTCACATTGTGTGGTAAACAGCATTGGCAGGTTTACAATTTTATTCCTGTAATTTTTGGCGGGCAATTTCCTAGTATTATACTGTATATTTGTAATTAGGCTGATCACTCTGCACTGCTGTAAATGTATTCATAGTTAACCAATTTTTACCAAACCTGCTGTAGCTGAACTTGAATGCCTTAAATTTATATATGTGACTAGAGATCAGTGAACTTAACTAGGAAGAGGCAAACCTATAGTGGGACAAGACAATGATCTGGAGCTACAATTACAGGCCTGATGTAATATGGGAAAACTTTGCATGCCTGTGAAGAATGTAACAAGCTAACAATACTAACAGCTACATAAGCTATCATTATAAAAGCATTATGTCTCCGCTTATATCATTAAGAATTTTATCTTGGACTGAAGCTTTCTTTCCTATTCTAACGCTTTCATTTAGTTCTATTGTCAAGTGACTGTGATTGTAAGCTCTCTGGGTTAGGAATGTCTACGCTTCAAATTGTCTGTTGCCTTGTATTTGTATTTACCTTATAACTTGTTTTACCTTTGTAATCCACCTATCGTACTCAATCTATTTTTATTATGCCTTTCTAAATAGTGCTAAGGAATAATGATGCTTTATAAATAAAGAATAATAATATTAAAAATGGCACTTTCAGTGGAACTGAATAGAGGTCTTATCTGAATCCATGGTTCCTTCCAGCTTTCGTATTGTAACTATTTTTGCAATACTTAGAAATGTAATTCACAAGGGAACTGATCAATGTTTTCTATGGCTAATGTATGTATATACTGTATATATATATATATGTGTAAACTTTACATTTTGAACTTTGTGTACTTCTAGATATTGTTGGTTTGCCCTCATTGGCAACACTTTCTTTCAGACTCTCCCATTGCCTGTCATTCTTAAACCTATTTACATTGTGACTCATTGCAACCATGGCAAAGACATTAAACATTTCACTCAATTAAATAAAACAAATATAAGCTGTTGATATAAAGGTGTTAAGGAGCACTTATTTCAATGTTGACTTTGTTCCAATGACAATATTTCTTCATCCAGTCTCTGCCACTCCACTTCAGTTCTTCTCACAAGTCGCACATTGAGGCATGTTGATCATTAATTACTCTCATCCATTGCTCATCATAACACTATTCTTGAAACCTATAGCTCCTTCGGCATCTCTAATACTACTACCTCTTCTTTTGGCAGTTGTGTTGTCCACCCTTAGCCTGCTTTTCTTATTACATTGCTGCTGTTCAGTATCAATTTTATGATGATGATGATGACATACAAATTATTGACACCTCCTCTCTCTAATATTGCATCACCAGCTGTATCTCTAAATAGTATTTCTCCCTTTGTTATTCCCATCACACACACACATCTACAAAGCCACATATTGGAGAGTTTATTTGTTAGCCTCTGCATGTAGAGACAAATTCCACAGCAGAGCACCAGCTAGTCACAATACTAGATTAATTGGTTCTGGGTATTAATTTGGAAAATTATTTTCTGGATTGTAATTCAAGTTCTCTCTTAAATCTTCAGTTTTCAAAGCTTCCCAACAAAGACATGTGACACTATTAAACATATTGCCCAATATTAAGTAAAGGATGAGAATTCCTTTGTGCTGAAGGTGACCAGAATAAAAAGGAAAATACAATATGACAACATCCTGGTGGCCAGCCAATGGATGAGTTTAGTCAGTATATTGTTCACAATAATCATAATGGTCATGTACTCATCATTTACTAGAATCTTGGAACAGGAAAGCCAATAAATTAATTGAAATCTTAACTTTTCCTAGACAGGATGGTGGGAAGAGTTAATATGGTGCAACAAAGATAACAATTTGATTTATATCTGTCTACAAACAGAACCATAACTGCTATCTACAGATTGTTATAGCTGGAGATTAGCATCAGAGACTAGCATAGCTCAAGGTTCAGGAATTGTCATGGATGTGTAGGAAGTGATACAGACAACAGATCCTGACAAGAAGTCCTCTAACCACAGAAGCACAATACCTGATTTATTTTTATTTTTATCAGGACAAGGACATGGTGTAACCAAGGTTGTTTCATAGTTTCTGATTTAGTCATGGAAAAGTATATGCAGTTAATTGAAGTATACTTTGGACATAAAGTCATCAGCAATAAATATGTTTTATATAATATATAAAAATGATTGCTATATATGGTTACACTGATGTTCACCAAAAGCTTCCTTTTTTATATGCAGCTATTTACCATGAATGTTGTGGCATAGAAGAAAATTATTTTAAATTCTGAGGCCCATTTTCCTATCAATTTTTAACTTTTTACATTACAGAATTATATTTTTTATTGACATATTGTTTTTGTTTCTGAAGTTTCTGTTTCTGAAGTTATTCAGTTCAGTAAACAATGCTTCACTTTTTTTGAGAATTAGTAGTATTGTTTTTTAGGTCTAATTTAGGATTGTTAATCATGTAGTACATTGTTGTTCTTTGTCATCTAGGACATTGTTGTTTGTTGTCATCTTCTCTGTATCTTTCCTGTTTACGTACAATGCACAATGCTGAATTCCTTCCTGTTTAATCACTTGGGAGCCTGTAAATCTGTTCATGCAACTTTTTTTATAGCTTATAATGTCAGATCACGATTATGATGTATTCATGTAAAACACAATACTCACAAGTTATGATTAAAGTGATGCTTAATAACTGATGGCTTTATTGGCAAATCTGAGCATTCACCAAATAATGAGCCTCATTCAATTTGAAGCCCGCATCTCGCAGTATATAGGCCTGTTGCAGGCTTGTGGTCTGCTACAAATCTGGTGCTTTTCAACTGAACAAGCCCGCAAGTTACAGGCGGGAAAGCCAAAATCATAAACCATGCTGTTGTATGTGGCATTTTAGGGCGGGAACCTGATCAATTAAGCAAGGTGATAACTACCCATTTAGAAACAGCCAATAGAAAATGAGACCGTCAGCATTAGGTCAGTAAAACATGGAGGTTACATCAATCAATTAGCATTTGGAGGTCCAATATGCGATCAGACTTGTAATTCTGCAATGTACAAAATAATAAATAAGGAATGCCGATACTGTTCTAGTCCATGTGGGTGACCTGATATGTATTAACTCATTGATTACCGATATCGATATAACCCCAAAATGAAACCTAAAATAAAATGATTTTTGATTGTTGATTTGCAAGCTTGAGACTGTTGTGCAATTAATTCTAATGTCTTTCATCGCTTTCCCCATTGTTTACAGTGCAGTTTTGATTTTTGATTTGCATTTATAGTGCTACAGATATGTCTTTAACCCCTTTGCGGGTCCTCTCTAGCACTCATAGGATTTTCTTCTACATTTGCCGTTTACAGGTGTGAAAACATTTGTGGGATTGGGGATTTGTAGCAATTGAATAGCAATTGGCGATTGTAACTCTTGCGGTCAAGCACAGGTATTTAAAGCCTGTAACAATGCCAATTGAATAGCAAAATAACTTAAAGCCTCCATTACGGGCTCCAGTAACTTACAATTGCTCAATTGAATCAGGCTCCATGTAATTACTTAGTTGCTGAAGTTGAAAACAACACAACAATCACATACAAATGTTTTATAGAGCTCCTCTGATCCATGATTTATGTGAATTGATTTGGCGTAAGGAAAACAAAAACATTACACTAGAGCCAGTTGTCTCATTAGAGGGAAAATTCGAATTATCCTGATCCTAAAAAACTGGCAGTATATGAATAATTTTCTTGATCAGTTTTCAATTTATTCTGTTTTAATTGCAACTATCCTATATGCCCTTTATCAAAAAATAAGGCGCTCCATTTTAAAATGTATCTATTGATTGTCCTGCCACAACCTCGTTAGGGAGAGAGTTTCAGAAGCTGACCGCCCTTACTGTAAAGAACCTCTTTCTTTTTTTATGGTAAAATATCTTCCCTAACCTCAAGGTTCTAGATTTTCTTAGATGAAAACATCTACTGGCAAAACCCAACATTTTCCTTGGATGAGTTAAATATAATTGCCTTGCAGACACCTTTTTACTTTACTTAAAAGACTACTGTAGTCATTTATGTTCTATACAACACTTTAAATAGCTAAGCTTGATAATGGGCACATGATTTTAGAAAGAAAAATAAGTTAACACAACCTTTACACTGTCTAGACAAAACCAACTTTTGAAAAAATAAATACCTTCAAATAATTTAGAACCTTTTGGCCCGATGATGAAGCAAACGGAAACGCGCGCGTCGGCCACCGTTACATTCACTCTCGATGACGTCATCTGGATGCACTCGTAAATACTGATTGGCAAATACACAGCAAACTATACAGACGCTTGGAGGAAAACCATAAAAGATAAGCCATGCACAGTCTGATATATTGATCCACGTTTTGGCATTATTCATGTTGAGAAATTATTTATATACTATTCTAAAAAATGTTTTTGCATAACCAGATATATGTGGATTAATTAATAATTACTGTCTGTGATTCTAATGCCAGGCAGGGGTTAGATAATTATATAGTAAGTGCAATTTTATAGATACAGGTTACGGGGTAAGCAGTGGGCCCCCAGAACCTTTACCATAAATAGTACATTTCACTAAAATAGAGTAGCAGCTACAGATATTAGTAGGGGGTAAGTGAAGGATCCCCGTTCTGCTGCATTAAATAGAATAGGGACTGACCCCTACTTTAAATTCATTTAAGCACTTTAAACTTATGTATTCATTAGCACTAGCACTTTATATAGATTAGTATTTTTTATGTTAAAATCACCATATAGCACCAAAGAGATTGTACTCATATGTAATTTTCTTGACCTCATTCTCGAATTACCGGGAGGTAATATATAAATTGATTCTAGTGTAAAATAATTTGTGATTATCAATATTTCCCTTAGATTGTTATCCTTATAACAATATTAATTTATATGTAAATACAGGTATATTTCAATGAATATATTCTTCTACTGCCAATGATCAGCCAAATTCTAAGGGTGACTTTAAGACTATTTACACCATTATATCGAATAGTCAGAGGTGGACTAACTCTAATGCATTTTTTAAGTTTTTAAACGTTGTTATTTATTTTTAAATATGCTTTAATAAACTATTAATATTCAATTACATTTCTGCTGATTTATTGTATAGATATGTAAATTAATACTGAGCTTATGCTGCAAAATTGCATCTTAAAAGGTAAAAAACAGTCTGTATTGTATTTTTTTATTCTACAGTAATACAACAGAGCCTATTGTTAAGTGAAATTCTTCAAAAGTAGTATATTTTAAATAAAGGACTTTAAAGGGCCCTTGCTCAAAGTTTGTATTGTTGTTCTTGTGTCTGTTCCCAAAGTTACAGGTTACTTACTTTGTATGTTTGAGAATACCTTTTTTTTATTTGATTCGATTGTAGTGGATCTCAAATCTGTTTGCTTTCTGTATGATGTATGTGGGTGTATTAATGAACTGATATTATGTTTACTCTAATACCGATCTATAAAGATATTTTTTTATGACAATTCATTTGCTGTCTTATTTATTTATTTTTAGGACTTACTTTTATACCTTACACTTTTAGGTCACTTTTGAGGCGGAGCTATGTAGTTTGCTTCTGTTTTAGATTAACTGGTGTTTGTTTTTTTATTTTGTTACACCCAACAAAAACATGTAGATTAGCGCTGGTATGCATATATGTCTGTCAGATAAACATGGGTGAGACGCTCTTAACCACTCATCATTTCTGGTCAACTCCAGATTATAAATAAATATGTGTGTGTGTAACAGTTAGATAACACTTAACATTACATATATATTTGTATTATTATTATGATTATTATTATGCAATGTTGTGTTAAAATAGAATAAGCCATCATGAAACTCTGAACACTAAGCTCTACAATTCTGCTGAACTTACCGTATGTTAAAACTATATGAGATGACTATATTGTACTACTTATCCTTATATTATCTTTATACTTAATAATATAGATTATTAAATTTGGATTGATCTAGTTACAATGTTTCAGTAAAAAAATTATAATGAAAAAAAAAATATATATATATATATATATATATATATATGTGTGTTTATCCCTTTTCTATAGATATAAGTATGTGGTCCCACAGTTGATTGATGACTTTCAAGACCAGAGAATTTGGAGGCCAGGGAAGTACTGTGAAGTCTTCATCGTGCTCCTCCAACCACTCCTGGATAATTCTGGCCATATGTTGCATTGTCCTACTGGAAGATCCACTCCACTCCAGGGAAGACAGTCAATATGTATGGGTGTAACTGATCTGCAAGGATAGATAGATAACCCAGTTGGTTGAGAATGGCTTCCAGACATATGAGTGGACCTAGACCATAACGCTGCTGCCACCAGCTTCTGTTCTTCCAACAATGGAAGTAGGAAATGTGACTTTACACTGAAAGGCCGGCACTGTGTATTTATGCAGTAAAGTAAAGTGAATCAAGCATTTCTGTGATAAGCATTTAGCTATCAACAACTACTGACAATAGATTAAGCAAATATATTTTGATGAATAAGTTCAATCAACCCTATCCATTTTTGGTTACTATTTGTGTGACATCTAAAATGTCTATGTGTGTGTAAGGTTTGGGCAAGGGGACCTGTTTTCTATCACCCTTGTTATACATACATTGTTATAATGTCATATCAATTTTATTAATTTGTCTCATCACTTTATATAATTTAATGGGCATATCAGCTCACACAATGAAGGAAAATAAATGTTATAAGATCTCTTTTTTTCAATCTTATTTATTTCACTACTATACATGATTAAAGAGCACTGTAAAGTTTAATGCACAGCATAATGTTTAAATTTTTATTAGTCTTTTTAGTTGGGTAATTTAGCATCACAATTGAGTTACAGATTTATGATAGAATTTTAAGTTATGATGTATTATATGAGGAGTGATAATGAAGTGATTTTCACTCACTGTCATTTATGATCTAAGTAGAATTACAGCTTTATAGGGAGAGTTTCATTCAGCTATATATTGGACAATAGTATATCCTTGTGGAGAAGCTACTATCTCTAATGCTGATGTCTGTAATTGCATACATGTATTAGACACCATTCAGCTATTCATGTATGAGTGATTTTCTTAACAGAATATAATTTCAGTAGAGAAATCTATATTCATTGGGCCATATTCTATTAGCTGCCTGCAAATGCCTCAAACCCATAAATTTGGCTGTCAGTGTTTTTTTTTTTTAGAAATGTTTAGATGTATTCTATTGACTTCAGCTCACAAATTCCGACCTCAAGGCTGAACTAGTTAAGCCTACCTTTTTAAGTCAGTGATAATATAATCTAACAATATTTACTCTACTAATTTACTTCTTAGACACAGCCAATAGTAAATGAGACCGACATCAGTAAAAAATAGAAGTTACACATACATTGAGAGACTACAAATGAGAGACTACAAATTAATTAATTCCAATAAGTAATCTTTACCGATCAGCAGCCTCATTAAATTCCAGCCTTGTAAGTCTAACGTGAGCCTTGCAGCTGGTGCATGCTCGAGATTTGACCTACTTACGTTGCAATTAAATTACAAAGGGCTGCGAGCTATGAACGAGAGACGCTTTTTCGTAAACCAGTTTGCGACCGGCGGAGTTGCGTGCTCACACGCAAACAATTAATCAAGCACGTAGTTGTGGGTTCAGATGGAGCCAATGGACTAAGAGATTGTTAACGTTACATCACTGAAAAAAGGGAGGGTAGATTTCAAAGTCCTACGTGCTTCAATTACAGTTTGCGATCAGACCCACATTCCAGTTTAATGCAATATTAATAAAGAAGTAAATACGATATTCTATTACATGTGAGTTACAGTATATGTCTTAACACAATGATTTCAGGGATCGATATAACAAATTATAAACATGAAATAAAGTATTTTCCGGGGCTGGTTTGCTGCTTGAGATTGTTGTTCTTTTAATTTTAAGACCTAACATCACTTTCCCTTTTAATAAATGTACAGTAGAGTGTTTTTATTTGCATTACAAGTGCTACATGTTGTACGTTACCCCCCTTGCGGGTGCTCTTAAGCACTCATTGGCCTTTGGTCTCCATTTGCGTGTTACGTACTTGCTTGCAAGTGAACACGTTGCAATTTAATAGCTGAATTGAACAAGTAGTGGTTACGGGCTTGACAGAACAAAGGATTTACGTGCACAAAGTTCAATTTAGCTCAAATCTGTGATTTTCGGTCGTCCTGCGTGTTACCACGCAAGTCCGCTGCAAGCAATGTTACGGGGCTAATTTTATAGCCGTAACCCGTAAATGTGGCGTTACGGGCTATGTTTTAAAATCTATCCCCAATTTAATAGGGCTTCAGGCTCGCAATCAAGCAATCTAGCACTGTATAATATGCATTAGATCATCTGTTTCATGATATGTATTAACCCCTTGAGTCCCAGGATCGATATTACTCTTTCACATTTAAGAATATTTTTTAATTGCATATTTGTGGGTTTGAGAGTTTTGTACAATTATCATGCCTTTCCATGCTTTTAGAGTAGGGTATTGTGTGTTTAAAGCTGCTACAGCTCTAATAAGACTTTGAAAAAGCCCCTGCAAGTCCTATTTAGTGCATGTAATATTTTTGACAGAAACATGATAGGATATATAAGCCGAGGAGGGAGGTTGAGGAGGGTGGTTGTGTAGGGGATGAGGAGGGCGTTGATGATGAAGAGGGGGGTTGAGGAGGGAGGATGAGGAGGATAAGGGAGGGGGAGGAAAAGAGACACGAGGGAGAGGTGGTGAAAGAGACACAGGGGAGGGAGAGGGGGGAAGAGACACGGTAGTGGAGAGACACAGGGGTGAAAGAGACACAATGTGACTCGAGTATAAGCCGAGGGGACCTTTTTCAGCCTTAAAAAAATGGCTGAAAAACTCGGCTTATACTCAAGTATATACGGTAATAAGCGTTCTTAATGTTCGAGCTGTGCTAAAACCAATGGAGTTCTAAGACCGATTTTGCGGGTTTCCTTGCCACAACCTAGTTATGGCAGTTGTTACGGCACATCCCACTCATAATATTCATGACGTTCACATTTCCTATTGGCTCCAAGAGCCCTGTCTCAAGCTTGGATTGGCTACTCCCTACAGATAAATATTTTGTGACTAAGGCAGGATTTATGACTGTGCACTGTGCTATAACCTGGGAGAGTAAAAGATTTACATTAGTGTAGAAAAAAAGCTCCCACATATGATTTACAGCAATGTAAACAAAAAGAGTAGAGGTGCTCGAAAAATACCTTAGTGGGATTTTTCAAATAGGCCTGGTTACATACTCAGAGAGAATATCCTGATATCAGTCTGGTCTCACTCAAAAGGGTGATCCAGCCCCGAAATACCAGGCTATTCTCCCTGAAAAGGAGAAACAGCAAACGTCAGACGCGTTTCGGCCTCTTTGGGTCTTGTCAGTGAGGCGCAGCTGTACTCCCTAAGACGCAGTGTGCAAGGAGTCCACATCTGGTTCCCCCTATCACCCATAAGGTGAGAAAATGTAAACAAAAAGAGTAGAGGTGCTCATCTGAGAATGAAAAATACCTTAGTGGGTTTTTTCTATAGATCTGATTTAGCACCTCTAACTTTGTTTTTTGTTTATGCAAATGACCCTTAGGGATTAGTCTCCCTAAGGGGGATGGGGGACTCCAGACGTGGACCCCTTGCTCACTGTGACTTAGGGAGTTTAGCTACACCTCACTGACGAGGCCCAATGAAGGCCGAGACGTACGTCTTGGGTTTACTGTTTCTCCTGTTCAGGGTAGAATTGCCTGGTATTTCGGGGCTGGGTCATTCTAGTTTGTGGGACCAGACTGATATACTACAGGATATTTCTCTGTGTGAAGGGCACAAGTGAGCGAAACAATGCTGCTCTCAGAGTGGGTTATCATGTCCATAGAACTAACCTATTAAGGTTAGTTCGTTCTCTGTTTGAGCACCTCTAACTTTGTGTTTTGTTTATGCAAATGACCCTTAGGTATTAGTTTCCCTAAGGGGGATGGGGGACTCCAGACGTGAACCCCTTGCTCACTGTGCGTTAGGGAGTTCAGCTACACTTCACCTCTAACTTTGTTTTTTGATTTACAGCAATGCCTTAACATGGAGACCTTGATTTACATGGAGGGCCTAATTCTTATTTAAGTGTAAGGATATACAATTAGTAATTTAAAATTGATTGATACAGTTTACATAGCAATAGATATGTTGCTTTTCAGCAATATAAATGCTTGTCTTTGTCAACTTGAAATTGTGGGAGGTGTGCATTTAGAAGTACATCATGTGAGTTATTTAATTTAGCTGTTTAAAATGTTTAGCACTTTTTAAAGCAGATTCTCTCACTCACAAAATTGCTAAGGCCACGTTCTAACCACAACCCAAGTTTCCCAAAGTGATCTAAATGTTGTGTCCTTTCAAGATTGTAGCCTTTATGAGATAATCCATTCATAATCCATAAAACTTCAATATCCCTTTAAATACAAATAGAAGCTTGGCCTCAGACCATATTTATTTATGTCCAGAAGAGCCCTGTTCCTTAAACATATATTTAATATGTAGATTTGCATGTATATGCACAGAAATGTATTCTAGGCTGTCCACTCCAGTGTCCAATACTAACACTCTCTCCATGGGAAGCTGCTGTTAGGTTATGATCTATTTAATGTAAAAAAGATAGTTCCAAAGACAGAAGATTATACACGCCAAGCTATATGTCTGCATATTAAATAAGGAATATAGAAATCCATAGAACTGAATTAGAATTAGTGTGACCGTTACAACCTTATATATGCATATTCTTGTATTAAGGCTATAAATGCAATGACTGAAAACTATATCTATTTCAAATCTTGATCTGTTTAAAAGTATTAAACAACTTTAATTCATAATCCAACCCCACTCTTAATCAAGAGATATATGTGTGGGTGCATGTGAGAGGACATAGTGCAAGTACTTTTAGCTACCTTTAGCTATGAATGTACTGTATATTGAATTTGTATGTGTGTATTGATATATGTGTGTACAAATGATTTTACAACCAACCTCCAGCATTATCCATCCTCCATCCCTTCTCTGCCTGGATAATAAGGCATTTAAAATGACATTGAAGACCTATAACTTATTTGATTTATGTAGAAGAGCATCTTTAAAAAAAAAACATGTTTTTTTTTTGTTTTTTTGTGTGTTTTTGTTTCTTTTTTTCCTTGCATAAAAAATTAATGACTATAAGTCTGGAAAACTTACCTTTATTATCTATGCAATTGCAGCTCACGAAAAGCCTAGGAACTCCCTACCTGGCATTAGATCAAATGTCCCCATGAAGGTGTGGTATGTACTACAAATGCAAGTTGTTCAAACCAAACTGGTTGGTTTTGCTGCTGGTTGAGCACACAAAATAAATTAGATGACAAGGTTAAACATTGATATCCTGGGAATTAGTGAACTTAAATGGACTGGAATGGGACATTTCACCAGAGCTTTTACTGTGGTCAAGAATCCCGCAGAAGAAATGGAGTAGCCCTCATTGTAATCAAAGGTTGGCCAAAGCAGTGTTCGGTTACAACTCGATAAATGACAGAATGATTTCAATTCAAATTCAAGGTAAGCCATTTGATATCACAGTGATCCAAGTCTATGCTCCAACCATGCATGCTGAAGAAGCTCAATTTGTCCAATACATCATGAATCTTACACCAAGAAAAGATGTTGCTATCATCATAGGAAAATGGAATGCTAAAGTAGGGAACCAAAAGACACCAGGAATAACTGGCAAGTTTGGCCTTGGAGTATAAAATTAAGCAGGTCAGAAAATTGTAAGAATTCTGTCTAGAAGGATAGCAAACACCCGTTTCCAACAGAGAAGACTCTACACATGGACATCACCAGATGGGCAATATAGAAATCAGATTGACTATATACTTTGCAATCGCAGATGGAGGAGCTCTATACAATCAGCAAAAACAAGATCTGGAGCTGACTGCAATTCAGACCATGTGCTTCTTATTGCAAAGTTCAGAATTAAACTGAAGAAAAGAGGGAAAATAATCAGGCCAAGCCAATATAAAATAAATACTGTCACTTGTATATATGCTACGGAAGTAAAGAATAGATTTACGAGACTAAACATGGAAGATAGAATGCCTGAAGGACTATGGACAGAAGTTTTCAACATTATCCAAGAAACAGCAACAAAAAATATCCCTAAAAGAAAGAAAAGTAAGAAGGCAAACTGGCTATCTGACGAGGCATTGAAAGTAGCCCAGGAAAAAAGGAAAGTGAAAATTAGTGGAGATAAGAAAAGATTTGTCTGACTTTATGCAGAATTGCGGGGGATAGCAATAAGAGACAAGGAGACATTCTATAATGAGAGATGTAAAGCGATCGGAGATGATATCTGAATGGGTAAGTTAAGAGATCTCTTCAAGAAAATTATGGATCCTTCATGCCAAAGTGGGCGTGATAAAATACAAAAATGGTTGGGACTTAACAGAAGAAGACTCGATAAAGAAGAGGTGCCAGGAATACACTAAATATCTATACAGGAAGGATCTTAATAGCAGTGATGACCACAATAATTTGTCCAATGAGCTGGAGCCAGACATCTTGGAGAGTGACGTGAGATGGGCCCTTGGATGCCTTGCTGATAACAATGATGGAATCCCAATTGAAGCATTAAAAATTCTACAAGAGCATGCTGTGAAAGTGATGCTTGCCTTATGTTGATACATTTGGAAAACTCAACAATGGCCAATAGACTGGAAAAGGTCAGTCTACATCTTAATCCTAAAAAAAGGCAGCGCCAGAAAGTGCTCCAATTATTGAAAAACTGCACTCATTTCACATGCCAGCAAGGATATGCTTAAGATCCTACAAGCTCGACTCCAACAATATATGAACCAGGAACAACCAAATGTGCAACCCGGATTCCGCAGAGGAAGAGGCACAAAAGATCAAGTTGCCAGTGTCCAATAAATAATGGAGAAATCAAGAGATTTCCCGAAAAACATTCACTTCTGCTTCATAGATTATTCTGAAGCCTTTGACTGTGTGGATTGCAACAACATGTGACAATTTTTTTAAAGAGATGGGAGTACCAGATTATCTCATCCTCCTCCTGAAGAATCTGTATGTGGACCAAAAAGCCACGGGCAGAACCGAACGTGGGACAACAGAATGGTTCAAGATTGGAAAAGGTGTGCAACTAGGTTTTATATTGTCACTTTACACATAGAGTACTTCATGTGTGAGGCTGTGATGGAAAAATCCAAAGTCAGAATCAATATTGCTGGAAGAAATATCAACAACCTTAGATACAGGGATGATACTACTTTGATGGCTGAAAGTGAGGAGGAACTAAAGGACTTATTGATGTGGCTAAAAGTAGAAAGTGCAAAAGCTGGCCTGCTGCTCAACATTAAAAAGACGAAGATCGTTGCAAATGGCAATCTCAGTTCCTGGAAAATAGATGGGGAAGAAGTGGAGGCAGTGACAGATTTTATTTTCCTGGGATATAAGATCACTTCAGATGGTGACTGTAGCCATTAAATTAAAAGATGTTTGCTTCTGGGGAGGAAAACTATGATAAGCTTGTACAAGCGATTACATTATCAACAACTGGTATTCGGAGTCTTCTCTAAGGAACAACTGTATTCCCAGTAGCAACATACGGCTGGGAAAGTTGGACCATAAAGAAGTCTGAGGGTTGTAGAATTGATGCATTTGAATTGTGGTGTTTGAGAAGACTGCTTAGAGTCCATTGGACTGCAAGAAGATCCATTAAATCAATACTTCAGGAAATCAAGACAAACTGTTCACTGGAAGGTATGGGCATGAAGCTGAAGCTCAAATGTTTTTGCCATATCATGAGAAGCCATGATTCCTTAGAGAAGACTCTGATGTTGGGAAAGATAGTAGGCACTCAAATAAGGGGGAGGCAGAGCCGGAGATGGATAGATGTGATAATTGAAACA